>CAJQZM010029579.1:17937-35908 GCA_907164665.1 Colias nastes | reverse complement strand
AACTTGAGAGATAGGATAGTTTTTATGAAAAAAAACGTAAACATGTAGGTACCACGGGCGAAGCCGGGGCGAACCGCTAGTGTACCTATATAGAGTGGTTAAATGCGTTTTCTTCATGCATAATTTAGTAAAATTTGTTTAGTCAAATGAAATACATTTTGGAAATACGACAATTAGCGAAGATTTGCATGCGCATTATTAATTTTGGAGTACTGTACCCACCTATAAAACAACCGTGAACTAATATTCTACGCATAAATTATTATAAAGCTTTCTATATTTGCGTAATTTTAATGATTACGATATTCCACAATTCGTATTGATGTAGACATCAAAATTCAATAGGCCCTTTATATTGATTTTAAAATGAGTATAAAATATTGAAGGTCATTTAAAAAACAATTAACCGTACAAACTTATCACAGGTTTTGTAATAAAAACCAAAAATCTAGATCAATAAAAATCCGATGTTCCACAGATAAGATATCTTTTGATTTATTTCAATTCGATATGGCAACCGCTGTCCAATTTGCTAATCATAGATATTATCACGCTAATCCTTGTGACGCAAATTGATATAATTATAAATTTCATAAATATTGAAAAAAGATTTCACCATAATAAACAATTGCTTTAATAAATACACGTTCGCGGTCAAATGTGAATTTTTTATCTGTTGTTCCGTTTTAATCACGTTTTAATTTTTTTTTTGAGTGAAACTTCTTTAGGTCGTTGAGAGTAAAATTTCATGGTCGCGTCATGGCAATACCGTCACGTCATGGAGTAAGGCGACGATTTTGGTATCTTTGAATCTTGCTAAAGAAGTTTCACTTCTGACACGTGTGACCGGCACACGCGCTCTTTTTTTGTTCCTGATTGAAGAACATTTTTAAAAAAGCTTACAAATGAGATTGAATTAGCGATTATTGAAGATAAAATGTGGTTTTTTAACTTTATTTTGTTAGTTCAAGGGAAAATTTATGAATCCTTGGGATATTACAAATAAAGCATGGCAATGAAGTCATTTGTTTGTTGACAATTCATTACTTTTCAATTAGTTATCCTAGGTATATGTACACTATAGCTCATAGAGGGAAGAATGAATAAGTATGATCTGTTTTATCGAAAATCATATTATGGCTACAGCCTAGTTGATTGCAAATCTTTCTCTATCTTTATGTAAAACTCTCTTTTTAAAAATGTTTACAGGTTTACTTATTTCTTATGTAGGCCTGGCCAAAATTTCAGCCAACAGAAAAGATGAGTACTTATTTCAAAATTTGCTTCGAAGTACCTATACCTACCTAGATATTATTTATTCAATTTTTTGTGAATGGTGATATAAAAGGATCATTATAAGAAGTGGTCGGCAGCTTTGTAGCGATTATGAATATTAGTCGGATTAGTAAACGGTCAGCCGAGTGTCGGCCAAGGGGTTGCCTTGTTCTGTATAAATTATCAAACTTACAAAAACTTAGGGATCTACAAAGAAATTAATTATCTTATTTCGAATCCTTGTAGCGTAAGCTTCGAGAGCTGTATTATAAGATAGGTAGGTAGCTAATGGATAGATTTTGTTTTTAATTGTTGAAAAATAGAAACCTAACATTATTTTTTTTGGTTGAAATTTAACCGTACCTATAAATAATGGTAGGTGCTATTATTATACACCACCGATGTAGGAATATAAGTATTTTAAGCTTTAAGTTATACACTGTACGTACTACGTACATAGGTACTCATAGTTATTTGAATGTGTTATGTGTGTAGAATGTACCTAATTGTTAATTAATATATGTTCCAAAAACTGCTAACGGTAACTAATAACGGTAGCAATTTCTCTGGGAAACAAAATGAATAATCATGAAACAAGTAAATTATTATTAATTAAAATTGGCTGTCCGAATCATAACGTAATCTCCAATTTGAAATTCGAATAAAACAAGCATATATTATAACGTATAAATTAAGATTGGCCGAACAAATCATGAAAACTCCAATTCGTAATTCAAAACTTTGAAAAATTACGCGCCACAATAATTTTGTTTAACGATGTAGTTTTCCGCAACTAGATGGCGCTGTAATAAAAACTAACATATCTTCATAAGAAATATTAATTCACGTAAAAAACAAGCGGAACCCTAACGGAAGATTATTAATGAGTTATTCATCATATCAAGGGTCCTCCCACGCCGTCATCTGAGAAACAATGGCGTTATCGGAGGAATGCGTTTATCTTATATTGTAAGTGCTTTTATGTTGTACTAACACGGTTTACCTACTGGATTGGTTAGTGAAGACTTTTGGGTAATTCAGTGGGCTGAATGAATATTATTAATTATCAAAAATTGTTAAAATGTCATAAGACGAAATAAATACATAACTAAACTCCGTTTCACCGCACACCAAACAACTTTTTTATATCCACCTATCTACATTTTAGTTATTTTACACGTTTCTAGATTAAGTTAATAGGTAAATAGTTTATTATTTAACCTGTAATCCATTCTTATAGACGGCAAAAAATCTTACGATATTACGGAATGAAATCACTACATAGTATAAAACAAAGTCGCTCTCTCTGTCCCTATATCCCTATGTGTGCTAAAATCTTTAAAACTACGCAACGGATTTTGATGCGGTTTTTTTTAATAGATAGAGTGATTCAAGAGGAAGGTTTTAGTATTTAATTTATTATGTTTTAGACAAATCGAGCGAAGCCGCGGGCGGAAAGCTAGTAAATGTATAAATGGTACTAAAAACAAAGTTGGATTAAAAACTTGAGAGATTAAAAATGCGAGTTTCACAGATGCTTTTTCTTATATTATGTACATAATAGAAAGAAACAATAAATCCACTTACACAGCTGAAAATCTCGTTTATCTGAGTGTATCACGAGATAAACTATTATCGTATCAATGGAACTGATTTCCGGTATAATCGCATATTGTGAGTAAACTTTATATTTTTGTTGTTATCGACCACGTAGTTGTTTCCATGCAGATTGCAGGGTGATTGGCAAATCTTGTGAATAAGCAAAAAGTATTTTTATTGCATGGGAATAAATTATGAATGTATAGCGAATCATAGTTCGTGACAAGAAATATAAAAAAATTGATAAATTAAAATAATAACAGATTTTAAACGAATACCTTGCCTACTTCTCCTTTTCATAACAGCACTTGTTAACTATGAAAATCAACCTCTTTATTTTTATTTACACTTTGTTCTACATGCAACATTAGTTTTATTCATAATATTGGTACAATACGCAACTACAGAGCACGGAACCTGTGACGTTTGGTTCCACACGCGTGGGGTCACCAACGGGCCAACGGGATAGACCGAGAGATGGACATGTTTTTATTTGTTATAATAATATATTTATTTATTTAACTTTGGGATGACGTATTTTGTGTGGATTTAGGATGCATGTATGTAAAACTATGTTTAAAGCGTATCTTTCAACATATTTCTTTAATTAAGTAAGTATAGCAGAGAAATTTCAGTGGCATAGATCATGAAACATTTTTTGAAATAATTAAATTAATTTTATTCCTGCACTTATTCCAACAGAGGAAAAGTTTTGTAGTTTATTATGTAATAGGTACGCTTAAATTCTCAGAAGCTATTTCTTAAACACTTTGACATTAAACTCACATAAACCAACATACAATTATAAAAACTATATTCATCTCCGAGCCCTATTTTCGTGCTGGGTTCGCGTGCGAGCGTTTCGAGATCGCGCGATAAACGCCCTAACCTTAGCACCGAGTGGACTTCTAATCGCTTGAGCCTGTGCGCAAGTGCGAGTCATGAGCGGTAGCGATTATTAGAAATAGTGTAGAAAGAAATGGTGTAGAATGTGATCAAGGTATTTGAGTATTTTTACTACCTTTCTCGTCTGTGGCAGTAAAAAGGCAAAAAAATATATATTTGAATATGAAAAATACTTAAATATTATTGACATGCAAAGTTTAGTATAATTAATGTAGGTAGTTTATTTTTTAACAGGTAGAACTGGGAATATTATAAATTAGACAACAAAGCAGAGCTTTAACTGTTCAATAAGTAGATATTAGGTTAAGTACCTAATTTTGAAATTTTTGTACCTACAAGTCCCAACAATTTCTTTTTCATACGTCTTCACAAAAAATTCCATACACGCCTGATCCTTCTATTAAAACCAAATTAAAACACTAACTTATCCACCACATTTCCAAACCTAGCTTTAACATTAAATCCGCATGTACCTGTCAGAACCATAGTTCCTCAACCATCCCGCGTGACACCTGTCACACAGCCCCCAACAGTAATGCAAGTGACCACGTGACCACGTGACCACGTGACCACGTGACCACGTGACTTGCAAACGTTATTAGCTGACCACTTAATGAGCCCAGATTCGACGGCGCTTTAAAAGAATTCAGCTATTATGTAAATATCGTCGTAAAATTATGATTGTGGAGCTTTTTATCGTAATGACCGAGAACTTTGTTGCTGGTTGCGCTAACTTGTACGGGGTATAACCCGTACAATGTATCATAATATAATACTTTGTATTCAGACATTGTACATTTTAAGTCAAATAGTCAAGTAATCGAATGCTGAATCAACATCATAAAAATATTGACCGTTGTTTTATCTATTTCAGTTCAATTAAACACATTTGCTTTTTGCGTATTCAAGTTCATGTGGCTCAAACATTCATCTGTATTGCTCTATTTAGGATATTTTCATACGATTTAATGGCACAGATAACATTTCATATGAATTTTAAACTGTGTAAACTTGTTTTTAGAACGTGTGGTCCGTACTTATTTGCGCTTCTCAAAGAAGTCTAGTTAAATAACAAATTAATATTCAATTTTACAATATTCAGTTCGAATTCTGAATACAGAATGAGATATTTGACTTATCTCGATTAGCATTTGCAATAGCCAAACACAAAGTATTAATATTTTGATATTTAGTTTATCGAATATTAAAATATTGAATAGTATAAACGTAAACGTCAGCCTGTCTCGATGTGAGGCGTGATAACCGACGTGCCTGCATCATGTGTGGTCCGGTTTTTGCACAATTTGCGTGACTCGACTATATAGAGCAACCTGCTTTGCTCGCGCGGAAATCCATTAGTTTTGTAATACATATACTAAAATCAAGTAAGTAAGTATCTGGTTGAAATGCTCGGTAATGACATCTTGAACCGGGAAAATGGTTTAGAAATTTTATTATTATTAATAGTTTGTTCAAGAAAATATTAAATAACACGATCTATGAACTGATGGAAAGTAAAGGGAGCGGCTGTCGCGCGATCGTGTATAGTGCTAGAAAACCTAGTAAGTAACTCGCATAAATACACTAGAACTACCACATATTTATTAGTTTTGAGCTCTTTTTTATCGTTTCCTTTTTATTTTAATATCTATTGTAACTTTTGTTCTACTTGTAACAGTAAGTGCAAGTCTTAGGCAAAATAAATATTTATTTCCGTCTTTTTCAGATTGGCACGGAATAAATCCCTAAACAATTTTTAAAATATATTTTCTACCAGTAGCTACAGCCCATATTTGCTGTTTCACTGTGCTATACTAGTCACACTATTAACTCCATTGGATACAATTAATTCAATAAAGCAATAAATTAACCGTCTGTCAATTTGTCGTGTGAGCAGGGCGTTGTGACATTGTTAATATCACGGCAAGTAACGCCGCCGCGAAAAGCTAGTCATCGTGACTTGTGAGTCGCTTTTATAGGTTTAGTTGAAGAGCTGTAGGAGCTTTATATTTTTGATTTGACTTTTTAATTTGTTCAGGCTTAACATGAACATTAGTGTAGAAGTTGTGTAGTGGAACGTTAGACGACTATTATTGTTTCAATCGATTGTATATTTTAGCTAGTTATATTATAATCAATACTTAGATGGAATGGGTTGATTTAAGCTAGATTGTAAGGCAAAGTAAGCTTTAGCTTGTGGCTGATAAGCTTTAAGACGTCTAAAATAAGGAAAAAAATTCGAATCCAAGTCAAAAATCTTTTTTTAGAGCTTAATCGCACCTGCAAAACCATTTAGTCTCTAGCTCTATTATAATGACAAAACTATTCATCAGCTCTTCGTCTATAATGAATTTAAATCCAAGCAAACATTTGCCTTTTGTCATTGAACGCCAATATTTGGTTAGTCTCGGATGGAGGTCTCTGGAAGATCCACAATTATACCTTTACGTAACGCCGCCGTACAAACATTCATCTCTTTTGGGATATTTTTGTTTGTCTGTCTCTCGTATGTCATTATTAAGATGAAAAATTATGGTGATTTTGATGTGGGATGAAAATTTATGCGGAAAATTAATGTAGGTACCTACGTTTGGAATCTAAAGATAAGTTAAATTATTAGGAAAGTTGGAAAAGGCATGCAAATAAACAATTGTAGACCGTAATATTTATGTGTTCTAAACTTTACAAATTTGTTTACCTATGTTCTTGTTTCACTTGTAAAGGCAATTTTTCCTTTCTCAAAATAACTTACTCCTTAAACAAAATATACACTCAAAATATCACAATTGAATAAAACACAATTTCTCATACAAGTAACAGACAGTGACACGCAAGCACGATACACGCTTAATCCCCCGATATCCGAGCGGACAAGGGTGACAAACATTGTACGTGAAGTGTAGCGTGGCGGTCACGCGACGGAGTTAAGTATATGTAAGGATATTTCGAATGTTACTTATGTTTGAAAGAAAAAGAAAATACATTTACTTCCAATTCACACGTGATAGAAACGAAATGAAATATTTTAAAGAAACGAACTAGCAATGAGTAGATGAAATATGTTACTTGCTGCCCCAGCCAACTTTGTTCTGCCCTATTGCCCTTTTCCGTGTTTTCTCTCCACAAGAAGCACCTATGAGCCTACACAAAGAAGTAAAACTATAGCCGAATGGGTAGTCGTTCTCGAGTTTTAAGCTTAGCAACACATTTGACAACTCATTTTTTTTTCAAGATATAACCTAAGAAAACTCATTTTTTAATATTACTGAATACTCAATATCCGCAACTCCGCTACTGAAAGTGGCTCGACCCAGGACTCTTTTGCCAAGCGCTTCGGGTGTGCTTAATGCCTTCCTCCCTTAAAAATGGACCACTACATAAGATATAGCACGTAAAATGACATAACTCTTTAAGAATCTATGAGGAGACTAAACTGTATTGAAAAATTACACACACAAACATAATAAATGAATCTGACAGCTGTTAGTGCCATGTTGCGGTGTCAGCCCGTCAGGTGCCGTCAGTGAGGTCAACCCGCGTCTAGCAAATAATTTGATAGATTTCACTTTTACTGTCGGCTTCTATTCATTTATCTCAAATTGTTTTTAACTGTTCATCGATCACGATTGCGTAGTGCTTCAGGTTTTGAGTTTGAAAGGTTTAAGATGGGTAGACGTTAAATTGTTACTGGTTATTTAAAAGAAAAATCATTTTAAAAATTAATGACACAAAGAACGTGTTCAATGGTCATCCAAATTTAAACAAAACAACATAGGTTATTGCAAAAACCAAATATACCAAAAAATGAAGATAGGCCACCACAACATTCGATCTCCAAAAACGGCTCACTAAACAGAACAAAAAAATAAGACACACACGTCAAAGTAAGAGAGCATGATACAATTATAATGATCACAAAAGAGACAACGCAAATAAAGTCTAGCTAATTAGCCACATTTCGACGTACAACACCTACACCTATCTAAAAAAAATTACTTACAAAACAATTAAACAGGGATAAAATGATCAATACCTTCAAATTGACCTTTTTAAAACATTTTACATGAACCGAAATGCCTGCATCTAATTATATTTGGGTGTCAACGAGATGGGCCGATAGAGTCATCACTAGAACAATGGAACTTGGAAGGGTTGACGTATCTCTGTCGATGATCTCTTCACTTTACTGTTCCAACTTCCTTTTAATTTGCAGCTTTGAATGGCTTATTGATTTGTGTATGATGCTGTTTATTGAAGTAATAGGTTTTGTATAAGTTTTATCTGATAATTGGCACGAGAAAATTACTAAAACGTTTGTGGTCAACTAAACTAAAAACGTTTTCAAATCTACTTTAGGCATATTTGTTAATTATTACGGTAAAGTAAGGCTTTAAACTGATGCACCAACTCAAAACTTTTTTCTTGTCTATTGTCTGCCTGATTGTTCTTAATATAAAGCGATAAAATATATTTGTATTCATATGCGGAAACGTCTTAAAATAAAAGTATATTGGATTACATCAAAAATAAATGATACAATTTTTAATATCGGAAAATTATCCGGTATAATAAACACGAAGCGTATCGATACTAAATTGATTTTAATTTGTGGTTAACCACTTGTGAATAGTTGGTAGTTACCTATTGAACATTACAGAAACACGCAACAAATTAGACGCTTGTCTTTTTAAAAATATCGGTATCGGTATTATTAAAATCATTAAACGCAAACTTGCATTTTCCTCGTTAATAATTTTACAAGGTAAAAAGATTATTAATTAGAATGCGATAAATAATTTCTATGAACAAAATATCCGAGGCCAAATTTCAATACTAATTTTATAAAGCGGAACGATGTTTTATAAGTTTGTTGTGTAAAATTTACGGGACTGACTTTTACATAAATCATTAGATTACTAACGTTGTAGGTCTCATAGACAATATTTTTTAGGTTAACCCAGTCTAAATTAATGGTAGGTATAATATACATATCAATATTATAATTATAATGTTTTTAAACGAATATTTGTTTGTAAGCTCTTTGACTATCCCGAAATCTCCTTTAATTATTTCCTCTATTATCCAAATCATATTACATAATTTATCTACAATTACTGTGCAAGGAATTCTCTTTTCTAAATCGGTAAAATAGCCAAGACCAATCGTTTAAATGAAAATGAAAAACAGTCAAACAAAATTAATGAGGTATGTTAATTAAAAAGCGACTAGTTGAAATAAGTCACGGAACGGCAAGTAGCTAATGTTAGCTGTTACAAATTAATTGGCCGTTAATTAAGCGATTCTTAAAATTAATTACTGTTTTGTTAGTACCTTGTAGGTCACGTCACAGCGGGTTTGGTAATTAGCGTTCTATGAAAGAGGATTTAGTGATGACTGATGGCGCGAGCGGTTCACATGAGATTTAAGTCCTAAAGGAGATTGCCCAAGTGACTATGGCACTTGGTATCGCAATCAAACTTATTGTGTCAAGATGAAATATAGCTCAATTTAAAGCTTGATGTTAGTACTTTTAGAAACGATTAAAGTTTTTATGTAAATAAGCCGCAGTTCGCGACAATAAAAATAAAACAATAGTTTTATTCAACACTTCAAAAAAATACTTTGTCGAGTTTAAACTAACGATGAACGCTAAGTTTTACATTTATTACATAGGTAATATTTTAATTTACAAGACAAATGTGAAAAGTAAATCGTAATAAACATTATTTCAAAATAAATTACGTCGAACAATGCGTCGAACCAAGCGTCGAACACATTCATTCAACATTCATTTCAAATACGTTTCAAATAGAAACTATGACATATGACGCAGGACGCTTGCAAAGTTGCAAGAGAGATAGATATATGTGTCAAAACAAAAACTTTTACTTTTATTTATATTTATTCGGTATAATTACGACTTGATAGTGATAAATATGATCATTATAAATACAAATAGGAATCAACAATTTCACGAACACGTGACACAACTAGTATTTTACCGATTCCATACGTGGTCATACCTACATGTTTCAAAACACAAACTTTTAATATTATTTCAATTTATCCGGTATAATTACGACTTAATAGTGATATATATGATCATTATAAATACAAATAGGAATTAACAATGGGAACTATATTTTCTATCACCAAAATTTATATTTGTCATCAAGTTGTATCACCTAATAAATAGATCTATCACCACGAAATATTTTCGTTCTCAGATAAACAAAAAATTGTTCCCAGGTATGAATTTTCAATTTATGTTAATATAGGTATGTGTAAAATAAGAGATCGATAACCAATAAAATTATATTGCATTACATGAATATAAACTTCGTTCTTATAATAAAAGTTTTGTTACTTAAATAATAGCTCTGTGCTCAGAATGGTAGATCTGTCACCAAATAAATCGATTATCGATCCCTGACTGCGACTCCTTTTTATTTGATATTTTGTCACCAATACAGTAGTAACATTTTATTTCGTTCAGATATTAAATTAATAGTACCTATTCGTTACCAATTTAATACATCAATTTATAATTTTAATGAAAAAATGATCAAAGGGGCGGAGACAAATTGGCGCGCTTTAAAAATATTGATTATTTTAACTTTAATTAAGTGTTTTATCTACTACTAGCGACCCGCCCCGGCTTCGCACGGGTGCAATGCTGATACTAAATACACTACAGAAAAACTGTGAACGTTGTATATAAAAACATAGCGGCCCGCTCCGGCTTCGCACGGGTATAAAAATATATATTATACTAGCGGTCCGCCCCGGCTTCGCCCGTGGTACATATTTACGTTTTCTCTACATAAGAACCATCCTCGTACTTCAAGGAATATAATAAAAAAAGAATTATTGAAATCGGTTCAGCCGTTCACACGTGATGCCGTGACAACGCGAAACGGGTGCGGACCCGCCGCCTTTTTATAGCTCCCGCCGCGAAGCGCGTCGAACGCGGCAACTGATACACAAAAATAATCCTTATGGCTGCATGATTCTGTATTCACGCGCGATGACTTATAGCGTATTTCATGTATAACTTTAGTGTTTCTACACCGATTTACATGATTCTTTTTTTATTGAATAGGTAATAATGTTAACTTTTTTTAATTAGGGATGAGTGAGAGTGTTGTAAACGTAAGAGTAGACAAATTTAATCAGAAAGCTCCGAATTGCTAAGCTATTGAAGTTTCACGTGTTATTGTGAGTTAATTTTAAAAGATAGACATATGCTGTCTAGGAATTTATTTTTATATAAAAATAATAATTTAAGAACATTTGTGTCGTACATGATTTCTATGTAGCTTTAACCATTAAGGCTGCACACGCGACGGAAGCTTAAAAAATGGAGTAACTTCTCCCGTTTTCCCAATATTTCCCTTCACTGCTCTGCTCATATTGATCGTAGCGTAATAAAAAGTATACTATAACCTGCCCAGGAGTATGAAGAATAATTGTGCCAAATTTCGTTAAAATCCGTCGTGTAGTTTTTGTTTCTATAACGAATATACAGACAGACAGACAGACAGACAGACAGACAGACAGACAAAAATTTTACTAATTGCATTTTTGGCATCAGTAGCGATCCCTTATCACCCCTTCATAGTTTTTTTTTAAATATATTTCATGTACAGAATTGGCCTCTCTACAGATTTATTATAAGTATAGATTATGCTAGCCATAAGCCAGCTATTTTAAACCAGCGCTGATTGTTCAGTGGTAATTATTTTAAACAATAAATATTGATTATTTTGACTTTAATTGTTTTATTTACTACTCTGCAAAAAAATTTATTTAAACTACCAGTGGAAATTTAGAACCTTGGGAGTCTAGATAAGTAGCAGAATCTTTTGGCTGAAACGAAGATTAATAATTTTTTATTTGAACTTAATGCAATTTTCTAGTAACATAATATGATTTATTGGTGATCTCTTTAAATTAGTTTGCTTCAATACTTATTAGGACACACCTGTTATACCTAATACATACAAAAACATTTATATGGTACTAGACCTTATATCTCAGGATTTTAGGTGATTTATTGTGGAACTGATTTTGCATTGTTTGGTGACTACATTTTGGTGACAGATCTACTATTTTGAGGACAAACCCTATTATTTAAGAAACACAAAACTAATTAAATTGGTGATAGCTTAAATGATACCCATTAACAATATCACAAATACCTACGTGGCACAACTAAAATTTTACCGATACCACCCGTGGTCATTCTCCTTTGACTTATGAAACTTGAAAGACTGTGGAAACACAGCTTAACGATTAGGTCCTAATTTTAGTTCAATAATTATAGTACTTAAAATTAAAATTAGGTTTGAACTGAATTTAATATATGTACCTACCTAGTTTTAAGAAAACTTTAGTTGTTAAGTATTTTTTGGTTAATTTAAAATCTTTGTGAGAATGTTAAGTGCCGCCATTTTGTTAGGGGTGAAAGAATTTTGAATTTTGATAATCACGCATCAACTAACTCGGGCAGAAATTAGATTTACCGAAAAAAAAAATATCATGATGAATTAAAGCTTATGTTTTGTAAAACCAGAAAGAAGTTTATGGAAAGTAGATAGATACCTAGGTTGCACGTGGTTGCACTACTTATACTTTTTATAATGGCAAAAACAAGAAGTAGTTGCGTATTTAGTAGGTATGTGTTCCTAAAATAATTTTGAATTGGTAGGAATATTTAGTAGTACCTACCTAGGTGAATAATGTGTACCAACATAAGAACTACAATTTTTTAAATTGATTCCTTTAATTATTCTAGTGTATTAGATAGGTACCTACCTATGGTATGTATTTATTTCAAGTAGGGTCATTGCGCTGGTTTTCGTCCAGTTATAGGAGTTGCCAACTTTGTGATGCGAAATAAATATTTTGGAGCACCCTTCCTTAAACATATAATATTTTTATTTAGTCCTTATATAGTCTTCTTTAAGATAATATTAAGTGAAAATAAATCATTTTGACGTATCTTTTAATTTAAATTATTTTCTGCAAAAGTAGGGTATAAGCTAGTTTTCGTCCAAAAAAACTGGTTTTCGTCCTAGTGTAAGCTAGTTTTCGACCACCGTGTAGAAAAAGGAGGGTAGGTCAACTAATAAGTTAAAAACCAATTACAGGTAAATACTTATATACTTTTATTTAATCAACATCACAATTTCTCACTACCTTACAGGTTTAGTTTTACTAATAATAATCAATATAACTAGTCAACACTGAGATCTATGTAGCACTTGGCAGTCTTTATATGCGTTAGTGATGACTGTTTAATCATTCGTAATAAAGAAAGGAATGCGTTACTTACAATGTAAATGAATAAAGTATTAATTACAGGACTAAGAAATTACATCAAAAAACAGAAATATTCATTCTAACAACAAAAATTTTCATTCTAATACTTTGTTTATCAAATGAAACGTACATATATTAAACACAGCCATAATAATACGTTTTAGCTACTAAAATAAACTATGCCTTACTGAACTATGCATTTTTGTCTTACTGATGCCTTATTTTTCCGAATTGCCGTTAAAGCCTTTATTAAAGATTCTTCAGTGTACGTAGCGTTTTTTTTCTAGCTTTCTTAGACTCCTTCGAAGCCATCTAAAAACAATAAGATCTTTCTTAGGATACGTTGAGTAAGTAGAATAAAAAAATACTGCATTGGCAAAACAGACCTAGAATAAAAGATGATACTCAAGTGAATGATAATCAAGAAAAATACAGTGTATTATGTCTGACCTACCCCCATTTATGCTACGAATAATTGACTCTACTTCACATAAGGAGAATGATACATGACTGAATGAATGACAATATTAGGTACCTACAACACTCTGGCCCTCACCAATTATTTATAAGGAAGATACTGAATAGAAAACTTTTCAATACGTAAAAAAGACGAAAAGTAATGCAAAAGAATAGCTATTTTTAATTTTTGTCCACTCCAATACTCATTCATGGACGAAAACTAAAACGTTTAAAGCTAAATTTAGTTTTCGTCCACTTCTTTAAATATTTTTTTATTTTGGCAGCACTGACAAAGCAGTGGACGGAAACCAAAAAATCTAAACTAATAGCAATAAAGATCACTTCGGGAGAAACTATTCAGTATTTTAAAGGTCCGATAAAGTAAAAAGAACCTAACAAATATTCACGTAGCTGTTTGAGTTTCCGTCCACTTGGACGAAAACCAAATAGGTATTTTGAGAATTTGGTAACCTAGTATCCGTCCACTTAATTTTTCGAAGAGTATTATAAAAAAAGTATGATAAACACTTATAATTGCGTTTATTAAGCTTATAACTAAACATACGTACCAAAAACATTACGTTAACTAGCTAAAACAGTGATTTAACTTACCATGAACTTTTCTCGCCGGCAAATTTTTCTCTCGCGCGATGGCATCTGCAAGGAACGGATGCGAAGCGGCCACTTTTACGTTAATTTTTTGAACTCTCTTCTTGTCAAATCAAATTTTCATGTTGATAGTACTGTTGCTTAAACATTATGGACCGTAAAAAGTGCAAACTTGCGCGGGAAGGTAGGTTTGTATTCAAGTTTTACGCACGTTATTGTAGCAGGTCAGTCAAATGGACGAAAACTGAAACTGGACGGCAAACCAGCGCAATTACCCTACCTATGAATTAATGATATTTTACCAATACCAAATTAGAAAATAGTTGCTATTAATAAATAAATATACCTAGGTAAGTATTATCATTACCAATTACCTAGGTACCTATTTTAAAACCTATTTAAAAATTTTATCCAATAATTTTTAACCAATAAAAATACCTACAATATAGGTATTGAAATTTTTTAAAACATTGCGTTCTTAGGTATAAGCTTGTCTCTTCTCACGGCACAGCACAGTCCCCGCGAGGGGCAAACGCTAGGTAGGGTAAGTCCGGGGTAGTTGGCCATAGTTTTTTCTAAGCTCTATCAGAAATGAAATACTTTTGTTTTTGTGATTGTATTTATTTTTTATTAAACTTTGAAGATTCAACTATGATATTCTAAACATGAAAGTAACAATTTCTAATAAGATCACCTAATAAATTTAAGTTTTTTAAAAATCACAATTGGCCATCTCTCCCGAGGTGTCCGGGCGTGATGGCCATGGCACTAGAGGTAAGATGGCCATAACTCAATTCTAGGCTAAGGCTTACTTTTTAGTCTAATTTTTAGTTTGAAGTCTTCTTTTCTCTTCTTCGCCGCGTTTTTTTTTTTTTGGTTAATGTATCCGCCTTTTCAGTTGATGTCACTTTGGAGACTGGTTTAGAATATTTTTAAGCAAGCACGTGTCCCGGATGTATGTTAAGCTGTAGTTCAGCTTCATCCATGTTAAATAAGTAGTTAGGGGGTAACGTATGCATTAACTTCTGATCTGTTCATAGTGTTGGCTCTAGGCTCTAGCCAAAAAAACTCTTTTTGACTTCCTAAGGGTAATCACTATCTCTGCTTTAGAACATCTGTTACCAGTCATATCCCGCTTTTTGATTTTTTTGGTTAAATTTATGCTATAATTTAAACTGTTCGGCTTATTCGTTGGCTATTCGCTCACGTGATTCATCGTTAAAGGAATTATTTTTCTTTATTCTTCTTTTTAATGAATGCCTAAAAAAGTTTAGGTATTTGGTACTGGAGTCCTGCCACGCGTACGTTTATGCATTAACAGCTGCTTTTAGCGATTTTTCCGACCTTTCACAGCCACTGCCTTTTTCCTGTTTCTATTAGGCATTTAAAACAAATCTAAAAATAAATCAATTATTTGTACAAAACGTGATTTTATACTATTACACTATGGCCATCATATACCGACTAGAGTTGGCCATCTGTCCTTATATTCCAGGAGAGATGGCCACAACAAAAACTAAAACAAGTAATGACTTGAAGCAAATTATTTTGAGGTTATAACGTAGCACTGCTCGTATACTTTACAACAAAGACAAATATCACCATTATTTTAAGAAACCAACACCACAATTCCGTAAAATAGTTGACATCTAAAAAATATTCAAGCTATTTGAATCAAAAAACAAAGGATTTACTTATATTTTCTTTGTTTTTCGCTTAATATTTTGCCGTACTTTTGTCCTCACGCACGACGAGCAGCGAACTAAGCGCTAAACAGTAACAGTTAGTGAGCGAGTCACTGAAATATTTCGATAGGCCATCTCTACCTTATGGCCATCTACCCCGGAATTACCCTACATAAAAATGCTACATAGAGGTTTCCATTAGGATATGTTTTCCGTTTTTTAATATAAGTAGCCTACCAAACAATGTGACGAGAATTATGTTAGATTTGTTTAGTGTGTTGTGTAGGAATAGAACGCAACTTACCTGATGGTTTGGGCACATTCCGTTTGACCTGCATCCACTTGTAGGTGGGCACGGCGTGGTGCGCGAGCGGCTGGGGGCCGTGCAGCTCCTCGCGCGGGAACTCGCGCAGCCCGTACTCCTCCTTGGGCGCGTACGGCAGCTCGAACTCGGCCGAGCCGTGCGCGTACTGCAGCCCGTCGTCCACGAAGTGCATGTTGTACTTGCTCTCTAAGTAGTGGCCGTCCAGCTTGGGCTCGTGCAGCCCGGCGTCCCGCGGCTGCGCCTGCAGCGGGTAGCCCTGCTGCAGCTCGTAGTCCAGGTTCGTGTAGCACAGCCCCGTGTCCGTGCTGATGACGGGCGCCGGCTCGGGCTGCGGCGCCGGCTCGTAGTACGGCGCCGGCTCGTAGTAGCCCTCGTGGTAGCCCTCGTACGGCGCCTGGTAGCCCGCGCCCTGCTGGTAGTACTCCGCGTTATACCCATTCTGGTTGTTGTACATGCCGATGTCCATGGTCATCATGTTTGCTGCCGATATCGAGTTACATCACACACATCACTGGCCCGCTGTGTGCCGGCGCCGACCGCTCGCGCATCAGGTGAGGCGAATACTGAACGCGACTTATTTACCGCACCGAAAATTAGTTTTCCCTCTTTCTCTAACTCACCACCCGGCCGCCCGAGAGAGGGACGGCTGTATCTAGTGATGCAACGCTGATAAGCGGATAAGAAACGTGATTTTTCAAGACGCGTTTCACGGGTAAGGTGTATTTGTTGTCCGTTACAACATTCCTCACGTCGCTCTCGTGACAGTGACGGGCGCGCACTGGGGGTGTCTCGAGATGTTTTTGCGGCAAAGGGGCGGGGCGTGGCGGGGGGCGGAGTCGGAGGGGATCGCACGGGCCAATGGGGCCGCTCGCTTCGCCTCTCCATGTTGGATTGGTTAGAGCGAGATAATAGTTGCGAATCTGGGAGGCTGGGAGCGAGTTTTTTATTTAGCCCGTAGTGAATGGTCCGGCTGACAGTTCAGAAATATTTCAATTTATTTGTTGGACGTGAATCGATGGAAGGTGTGAAGGAGTGCCATGTTCACAGTTTGTTCGACAGTGGCAACTGGCAGATGCTATGTATTTATTGGGTTTGAGTGTGACGAATCTGTTATGTAGTCTGGAGATGAATCGCTTCCACTTAAACAGCGCTATGAATTTATAGACACTTTTTGTAGGGAAGTTAAACTTTATAAAAGCCGAATGGCGGCTGCTGATTCCATCTTCTTGTAGGTACCTACAATGAATGCACTGTGACGAACGATTCTTTAACTGGGACTGTGACAAATTCGATAACATGCGGGAATGGGGATGTTTTTAATATATACCTACCTAACTACTTATTTTCGTTTACGTTTTGCCTAGGTACCTACCTACCTACCTATTAACCTAGAATCTAGATCAATAATTATTTATTATCCATATATTTTACACTATTTTATAATCTAGTCAACCTAATTTCGTAGCCCTTAGGTAGGTAGGTACCTACGCAACTTACGCGTAAGCCAGTAGGTAGGTAGGTACCTACCTAGGTATCTAGGTATCTTTCATTTGCCGTGATCCATGCTCCAGTTTTTAACTTTGTAAATTGTAACGTTAGATTATAGATACCTACCTATCTACAGTTTTTCTTGAGAAAAAATATATCTAATGATATTGGCAACACATTGCCACATTTGCCAGTTAAAGTCAACATTATTCTTCATTCTTGTATGAAATTCTTGTAAGTAGGTACTATGTAGGGTAAACTTGCCTAATTCGTACCACTTAAGGAGAACCTCAAAAATTTT
>CAJQZM010029579.1:0-17927 GCA_907164665.1 Colias nastes | reverse complement strand
AGACGAGGTACGATTTAGGCGCAGGTACGAATTAAGCAAGTTTACCCTACGTACTACGTATATATAGGTATATAGTTTCATACATTCATACAAATTCTTTAAATCCTTCTTTGCTTTCATATCTATACAGAATTCAGTTTATTTGCTATGCTTCACATACCTATTTCGAATTGGATTATTCATAAATAAATGTAATAATAGTAAGTAGGTACATTATAATGTTAACATTCCCGACCCTACCATTTTAACTGAATTCAATTGAGTTGTGATGCTATCTCGCTTTCACAAATATAACTATCTCTTTCACACAAACGGAAGCTCTTAGGTATTGTTCGTTTAATTTGTGGAATTGCGAATTATTTTATCGTGAGTTAGAAAGAGATAATAATATTATGTTTAAAAATAGATGTTTCCCTACCGTTTATACAGGGTGTCCCACTAGGGATGGCGATTCTTTACGAAAAAGATCGATTTTTAAATCGATTCGAATCGTAGTCTAATGAATCGATTCACGAAAAAATCGAGGCCTACAAAATCGATTCTTAAAAAATCGATCTTTTTTTCAAGTTTGCATTTACAATGTAAATTTGTATCAATTTTACTAAAAACAAGATTAATATTGCAATTAACGATATCTTATCAATAAAATCAGGGAATTCAAAAATAACAATTATTTTTATTACCGTATCAAACTATAAGGTCAACTATAAAAAAAAAATAAGGTAAGAGTTAAAAGTTTAAATATTAAGCATTGGGAATTATAACTGGGAACTATAGTTCCCAATGCTCAATATCTAAACAAACGTAACTTTTTTATTAAAGAGAGGCGAGTAAAGGATACTAAACATACAGCCATCTCGCGAGTTTATGAGTAGTTAACTCTTTAACCGGCAGCACTCTAATAATTCAGGCACATTCAACTAAATGCAAATAATTGTATGGTTTATACTTTATACCAAAACAGAAAAAATCGAATGTCGATTTTCAAGGGTGATATATCGATTCAGTGAATCGACACAGTACTTCATATCGATTTAAAAAATCGATATTTTCTGCTCGAAAAATCGATTCTTCGATTAATCGATCTCAGATCGCCATCCCTATGTCCCACTATTGGTATACCTACTAAGCGCGAAGCGACTTGTAGTTTTGCATACCCTGATCACGTAAAAAATACTTAAACAACAAAATGACGTAAAAAATGTTTGCTAAATTTTTCCTGAAAATCCATATTTTCTTCTCTAGCTTCACGCAGCCGGCATATGCCGCTTCTCTAATATGAGCATTTTGTCTATGAAAATATAATCTTAAACGATAGCTCACGTGCTGGTGTCAAAGTTGGGCGGGTTGCTTGTTATGTGTAGGTACAATAGAGTTTTAAGAATTCATCTATTTGAAAAAAAAAATGCGTCTGGAATTTTATAAGTATTTTTTACGTAGGTACTCAGCGTATGCAAAACTATAACCTCCTTTGAGCTTAGTATACCAACAGTGGGACACCCTGTAGGTATCTACCTATATAAGTATTTAATTTTTAATTAATGTAAAACGCGATTGTAAGTAGAGAGTAATTATTATATGGTAATTTTATCACGCACTGTGTGGGTAGGTTTTATTTTATTTTCATGGTTCCTTTAATTCTTGTTGTTTAAATTCACCATTGAATGAGAAGGTGAACATTTTATTTTTTATTTTTATAGCTTAGATAGTAATAGAAAGATAAATAAGGACTTTTGCAGCATAGCTGCATTTTGATATTATCTATTAGCTACCTAATACCTATGATACCTATTTCCACTATTACCTACTGAGTAAGCAGTTAGTACATATTATACTCAGTAGGTAGGTAAGTACAGAAATTAAATCTTAGACAAATTAATGACATGTTACCTAAATAGGTATAGTTCTTTAGAATCCAACTCCGAGTCCTAACTCTTTAAAATGTAACTTTTTCTCCTTAGGCACAACTTGATAGTTGATACTTGATACCGATTGTATACCTACCAGATTGCCCTACCTACATACTGCCTAATTGGTAGATAGTCTTAAGAACATTAAACCAACTAGATAGTAGCGAAATTATTATAAAACTTTTCCGAATGACTTTTTTTAAGTTTTATTCGAACCTTAAATCAATAAATTGTAGGTATTAAAGAACTCTACAACATAATATACAATATATTTTCGACTCATTACTAACTCGACTTATAAAATTAATAAGTAATAACAAACGAACCAACCAACCCTTCAAATGTTTATTTGTAAGCTTTCACGTGCGTTGATTACAAAAATCTTACAAGATTCGATAATGAACACGCATTAGCTCGTATAAAAATAATTTTAAAATACCTCCGCGATAACTTACGCGTAACATACGAAACTCGACTCGACTCCATTATTAATCAAAGCAAACGTCACAACACTATGATACCGTTTCAATACTGACTAATAACCCTTTTATTCAAATTATTCAAAAGAATTTGAACCTTATCTCCTTGGGTTTAAGTACAATTTGCAATGGCGTTTCCATGCGTACATACGATGTTCCACAAAAAAATGCACAGATTATGAAATATGGAGTGTTTTAATCGAAATTAAAGCCTACAAGGTTTTCAATTTAAATGCCCCACCGCCGTTGGAAACTCAACCTTATCCGACTATCTTAGAGTTCATTATAGAATAATTACTGTAACTTTAATGGTAAGGTTTTTGTATGAAGACATCGACTGTCAGGACGTGGCAGCGAAACGATAAGTATTGCTAGATTACACTGAGAAATGGAAGTGAGATTATTTCGAGCGGGCTTTAAGTGGTTCTGCCTTTTTATTCGTGCACAGATCTAGGGCCAATGCCCACACTATCGTAAAAAATATGGGCACTGCTTTAAATTGAGCTGGGATAATTCGTGTGAGTTTATTAAATTAGTGTTTAGAATTTTCACAGCGGTGTTTTATTAAGTTGCAGCTTTTAGAGCTCGAAAACTACGGAAGCAATTTTTGTATTGTAGGTAGGTACCTACGATTTTCCATACTTTTTTGACTCCTGAACGTTGATTAAATCCTCATTTTATAAATCCAGTTTGCAATGGTAAGTATTCAAATAAAAAGTTTATAGGTATTTTATTATTACTCCCAAAAAATCACAAGAATATGCATACCTAAATTAAAAAAGCAACATTTATAAAAACACATTAATATTTATCAATTAATAATAATCGACATCACCTATGTCCTACCAAGTTCCATTTAGTCACGTCGTCACAAGAATCTTTGGCTCCATGCCCCCTGGGGTCCAAACGCAAGTTTGTCCCGTGTCAGCGAAGACGGATCGCCTCCCGGGACACGTCCCCCGGGACCGTCCCAACTACCGCTTTTTGAACAAAACATTGGATACATTACACGGGGATATTTTTTTACGGATTTTGATGGGCAGTTGTAACCGGTGTTGAGAAGTCATATTGTTCACAGGTTAGGTAAGTTTATCGTTTAGTGGATTTGAAATTTTAATGCTATTGATTTCATTAGATATAGTATGTACCTAATGATTCTATCCCGAAAAGCAACTGTACGATTTTGGTGAAATATTTTTGGTACCTATGAAACGCACAGATGGTTTGTTGCATGTTGTAGGTACTTCATCAATTTTTTCACAGTTCATTAGAGATTACTAAACCAGAACCAGAGTGATTATTTTACCTGTCTGTTTTCAGGATTTTAACGCAAGCATAGAGAATTAAAAGTCAAAACATTAAAACAATAACAAATTCAAACGAAAATAAACTGATTTCATGATTTGAAGAAGTTAGGTACCTACTCCAAAGTCAATAGTGTCTACTTATAGAAGGTATTACCTACCTACCTTATGTATGTTCAATGTTCATCTTACCAAAGTAAGTAGGTAAGTTATAAGTACCTAATAAAAATTTCCGTTTAGAATTGCAACTGTTATCACATCCTATGTCAGGCTTACACGGTGGCATCACTATCTACGGGCTGATTGTTTTGAAGGAATCAATAGACAAACATTTGCTTCCCTTATCTATCCGTGCCGGTGTCTTTGTCGTAAGTTTATCATTATTAGCGCCGTGAGAATCGTGCTGGGAATTATACTTGGGAGTTATGTTATTTCCTAGGCTTATAGCTTAGTGTAACAATAAAGTAGTAAATCTAGACTAATATTATAGAGCTGAAGAGTTTGTTTGTTTGAACGCGCTAATCTCAGGAACTACTGGTCCGATTTGAAAAAAATCTTTAGGTGTTAGATAGCCCATTTATCGAGGAAGGCTATAGGCTAATATCACGCTACGACCAACAAGAGCGGAGCAATGCGTGTGAAACTGCGGGGCACAGCTAGTATCGAATATAACGTAACGGCTATTGTAGATATTGTAAATAGTTTTAAATTTGAACTCAGGAGTCTTTCAGTTATTCGCATGATGTCTCCCGGTCGTTTCTGTAGCTTGATGAGTTTGTAAAAATTATCTGCAGACTGCAGTTATAAAATTTAGCGGTCTACGGGCTTGGGAATAACTTACTAATTGTTTTTGAAAGAGTGTTTTTTGTGTTTTTATCTTTCGCAACGCTACGTAGCGATATGATTTTTGTGTCTATAAATAAGTAGTTAGGAGGCTAGAGAGTTATATCGACTACCTTATTTTTTACTGTGGTGAAATAGGTATCATTCCCATGGCAATTTCCTTTGACTACGAGGGCAAAGCATCGGTCGAAAAGGTACCTAGTATATTTATGTCGTAGTAGGTATATCTACCTACATAAATAAACGCAATTGATTCTCCATAATCATAATCGAGTATACCTAATGTTTGTAAATTCCATACAGATTGGTTCTTCATTAATTAAATCACGGTGACTCCAATTAGTTCAGATGATAGCTACGTAATAATCAGTTAAATCATGATGCTGACAAACTAAACAGGAAAGTTGATTCAACCTTTTATCAAGTTTAAAGACCGTTACGTCAATTAATTTGCCTCTAATTAATCACGCGCCATTCCGTCAAGCGAGTGACAGCTGTCAGCCGCTGCCACTTTGACAGCCGCTGTCACTTTGACAGGTGTCAAGTTTGACAGCTCAAGGTCGTCGCGGTTCAAGGGTAATGTGCCAAGTAATAGAGAGGTTCGCGATCCTCCCACTTTTTGCGAGCAAATTATCGTTACGTTATTCTAAAATATAAATGATGAAAGACGAAGATGAAGAGTCTTAATTGTTTCTTCAATGTATAATAATTATAATTAATTTAAGATTTGAACCTCCATATTTGATTTTGTAATGTACTATATTAGAGCAGTGGTGGCTCAGTGGTGAGACCTCAGACTTCGAATCGAAAAGTCCGGGGTTCGAGACCAGGCGAGCGCGCAGGAAATAAATTGATTTTTCAATTTATCTGCGCATGTTGTTACATCACCACTGCTCGAACGGTGAAGGAAAACATCGTGAGGAAACCGACATGTCGAAGATTTAAAAAGTTCAACGACATGTGTCATCCGCCAACACGCACTTGGCCAGCGTGGTGGATTATGGCCTGTACCCTCATAGGAGGCCCGTGTCTCAGCAGTGGGAACGAATATGGGCTGATGATGATGATGATGATGATGATGATGATTGTACTATATTATCAAGTCATCCAGTCGTATTATATGATTCTGTTAAAACAAAAGATTTTCAACTTTTCGCTATCAACGATAAGAAATGAGATTTTACTATCACAACCATACTAAACATGCAAAAATTGAGACTAAAAAAATAAAACTAGGTGCTTACTCTTATTTTCCTCCTTTTTTTATAACAATGAATGAAATGTTAATGCATTAATTATTTTTGAAAAAAGAGTTTTTGAAGTGAAACTTCTTTGTCGGGGTTGGAAAAAAATTTAGTGTAACATTTTTTCGTTACGCGTGCCATTTTTTCCGTTACGCGCCATCTTTTTCTTATCTCTACCATGCGTGATTCGACGTATTTCTGTAAATTTGTATATAGTAAATTATTTTTTGAAAAATAAGGTCATAAAGAAGTTTCACTTCTTACATGTGTACACGCACACATTTTTGTCTACACGTGTTTATTTATTTGTTTTTCTACAGGACAGTGTTGCTTATCTAGATTCTATCTATTATTATCTAGATTTCTATCTATTTCTATGAAACTTATTGTACTGAATGAAAATTGAAAACTGATAAATCTATAAAATAGATACTTATTTCACATTTTTATAATTACCACAAAATTGGCTCATGTAGCTACTTGAAAACGCTGATAATTTTAGAATCTCATGATAAGATAATTATCGGAGCAAAGTGTTATAAAAATCAAAAACAGTGACATAATTTCAATGCTTCGTGTTATCTGATTTCATTTATCAGTTGATAACAGAAGGAACGTTTGTCGAAATCAAAGTAAGTAGATAGGTACCTACTTGGTATCGCATTTTTTTAAATGGCTCCCCCTGGTAACTGTTTATGCTTGAATACTTTTGTCGTTGTAAACGTCTTATGAAAACTTGGGAATTTTTTCATTATTAGGGTACTACTTACTACTTATGTTCCTGTGTCCCCTAGCTGGGGCAGAGGGCATCCACAGTGCTCTGCCAGGCGTTTCTGTCGAGAGCTTCCCTTTTGATTTCGCTCCAGGTTTTCCCGATTTTCTTGGCTTCGTCTATGACTGTCCGCCGCCAGGTTTGTTTAGGACGACCACGCTTACGCTTTCCTTGGGGGTTCCAGTCTAAGGCTTGCCTTGGAATATGATCAGTTTCCCTTCGGAGCGTGTGGCCAATCCAGTTCCACTTGCGGCGTTTAATTTGCTGGTCAATCGCGATCTCACCACAGCGTACCCAAAGCTGGTCATTGGATATCGTCTCGGGCCAGTAGATACCGAGGATTTGACGAAGGCAGCGGTTCAGGAAAACCTGGATTTGCGAAGAGATGTTCTTTGTCACCTTCCACGTCTCGCAGGCATACAGCAACACGGTCTTGACATTGGATCGAAATATCTTTAGTTTTATTTTGCGTGTAAGTTTTCGTGATTGCCATATATTTCGGAGCTGTGCAAAGGTTCCTCGGGCCTTCGAAATCCTAGTGGCGACATCTTCTTCTGATCCTCCATTTTCCGACACTACACTTCCGAGGTAAGTAAACGAGTGGACGCGTTTAACGGTGTCTGTAGATATCAGTAACGGAGAAGAACTTGTTGTTCCGCATCTCATCTCCTGGGTCTTTTGTGTGTTCACCCTTAAACCTGATTTTGCGGCTTCTTTGCGTAAGTCATCTAGCTTTGCTTGCATATCCGCTCTAGTATGACTGAGAAGGCACAGATCGTCAGCGTAATCTAGGTCCTCAAGTACATTTGATAGTCCCCATTCTATACCTCGACGCGGGTTTGTAGCGCTTCGCATAATGCCATCAAGGACAAGCAGAAAGAGAAGAGGCGAAAGGAGACATCCTTGTCGGACGCCTGCATGTACCATTATATCCTCCGACACTAGTCCTTGGTGGGTGACTCGACACGAATAGTTCTTATAGATCGCTTGAATCATAGAGATTATCTTCCCTGGGACACCAATTTCACGTAGCCGGGACCAAATTGAACTCCATCTTACCGTATCGAAAGCCTTTTCAAAGTCAAAATTATTAGGGTAGTCATGGTTATTATGGTCGCAGCAAATTGTATTATAAACGGCGTAGTCGGTTTACAAACGCTCGGCATTTCTTATTATGCCGAGATTTTAACTTTTCCAAGGGAACATTTAGTCTTTTTCAATATCAAATATAATGTATATTTTAGAAAATTAAACAAATACCTAATAGTTCAATAGTTAAAAATATCGTTTTAAATTTGTTGAGGTTTTTTATCTTTAAAACGTGTACTTAAGTATTTTATAATAATAGTTGGAATTATCAAAATAGTAACATAGATAATCTTTGTTTTTTCCAACTGTTATCGACTTATATCAAAAATTACTTATCAATTATTTAAGCAATGCCCTTATCTATTTTTATAAGATAATTTTATAAGTGACGACGTTAAAAATAACTAGTGAAATACCAAATCGGTAAGATTGTGTCCATAAACGATATCTACACTAGAAATAATTATCTAGGTACAGTAAAAAAATAATTTTGCGCTACTTTTACTTCGTAGAAACTAGGTAGGTAAGTAATCTGTGCTACTGCGCATCTCTGCAATCTTTGCCAACTTTAACAACTACATACTTACGTTATTATAAAAACGATTCAATATTTTATAATTTTATGTAATTCTAATCACAGATAATATAATATAATACCTACTTTACGACTAATTAAAACGCAAAGGATCATCGTCTCCTATATTTATCAAATTTTTTAAATCAACATAATATCGCAATTATATCGTTGTTTTGGAATCAATCGATATCAGCAAATTTGTGAAATGTTTAATCACGAAACTTGCAGTGAACTGCAGCTGAGAGCCGTTAGACTTTAGAGAATATAAAATAAGATATGTAGGTATACAGGGTGTCCCACCGTTGGTATACTAAGCTCAAAGGAGTATATAGTTTTGCATAATTATGCTGACTGCTGAGTACGTAAAAATACTTATAAAATTCCAGACGCATTTTTTTTCAAATAGATGAATTCTTAAAACTCTATGTGTACACCCCTAATAAGCAACTCGCACTATTTTGCCACCCGCACGTGAGCTATCGTTTAAGATTATGTTTTCATAGACAAAACGCTCACATTAGCGAAGCCGTATGCCGGCTGCGCGAAGCTAGAGAAGAAAACATGGATTTGGAGAAAAAAAATAGAAATTTTTTTTTGACTTAATTTTGTTGTTTAACTATTTTTAACGTGATCAGTGTATGCAAAACTACAACCCCCTTTGCGCTTAGTATACCAATAGTGGGACACCCTCTATATGTATTAATAATAATTTTGTCAATTGGCATTTGGCAAGAACAAGAGAAACCAAGTAAACTTAGTTAACTATTCGGTAGTGTCCGGAAAGATAGGTAAATGTCCTACTTATCTACATCTTTATAATTATTATGAAAATGAATCACCAAATGTGTTTCTAAAGTGAATTATAATAATTTTATATTCTAACCTGACCTGAAGACTCCTATGGCTCGGCCATGTGGAAAGAATGGGGGAAGATCGAGCAGCGAAACGAGCGTACCTGGGACAGCCATCTGGACGCCGCCGTCCGGTTGGACGTCCTAGGTACCGCTGGAAAGACGAAATCGCCAAAGACCTGCGCACCCTCCAGATTGAAAACTGGCAAGAGATGGCGCAGGATAGAGTCAAATGGAGGCTCTTATTGTCGGAGGCCAAGACTCACTTTGGGTCCCTGCACCCAGCACCACTCTAGTAAGTATATTCTAACCTGAGATTACAATTTTTGTTTTAAAATCTGGGATCCTGATCCTTAGGTATAGGCTTAATCTGAAATTGTAGTAGAATTAGGTCCTACCTATTTGCTATTTCATAGCATAACATCTAACTTTTAATATCTCATCAGATGACCGTATGATGCCGTGTTTTCTCCCTTTTGTGACCCTATATTGCACCAGAGTTTTAGATTGTGGTTTTATAGGGTCGACATGACACAATATTAAGTGACGAAGACTATATTCTCTATGTACTCATAATTAGTGTGACGAAAAAGGACGAAAACTACCATTTTCTATTCAAAACACGTGCCAAAAATACCTATATCTAACAATCGCGAAATTATACTCGAATTGCCAAGCGCAATAAAGTTATTAATAGTCCCAAAATAATGACTCCATCTCAAGTTACTGTCCAACGCCGAACCCGATCTTGATAAAGCAGCCATTGCACGTTTTTGTCAATATTTTTTTCGAGACCGGAAAATGTCATATTCTTATTTGTTTATCTCAGAACCTTGTCAACTGCCTCCATCACGTAATTAGAAAGACAAGACGATTTTTTTCATATTAATTGACTGGTCAATGGTTCTACCATCAAACGATTTTGAACTCTATGTTAATCAGGTAAAGTTTAATTTTGAGTTGGGGTGGTGGTCAGCAGGACTGTCACTAAAACCTTTTTTGAAATATTATTTTTCGGTGACGCAGCTATTTTTATGATAGCCCGGTTTTTTTGTTTACAACCTTAATGCTCGGAGTGTGTTAGGTGATAAGTATAATTTGTGTTGATATGGATTGATGTTCATGTGACTCATATACCACGTTAGATGTTTTTTGTTGGAATATTATTAGATCTTATGAATACGTCATAATTAATTTATTTTTAGATCACCATTCTGGCTGTGTATATGGTTGATACAACTTATTTTATGGTTTTGATTTATCAATGGCTCTAGGTATAGGTACCTACCTATGAAAAACATTAGGTATTATTTTTATTGTTTTAATCGAAAGGGTGACTATTCTAATTTTCAATATTCAGGATTGCTTTGTGGCACAGAAACTTGATTTGAAGTGGACAGTCAAGAATTTATAAGTAGTTCTTTACCGACACAAGATGTGAGATGGAAAAAATCATACATGCAAAGAAAATGATTTTAGTACCTACTGATGTTCTCTATAAAGAAGTTGAGAAAGTGTGAGGAGTGGTTTGTTTATACATAGGTACCTACTAAAAAACTGCATTTTTAACACAACTAGCTGCGCCCCGCGGTTTCACCCGCGTGGCTCCGCTTCTGTGGGTCTTATCGTGATGATATTATATAAAATAAAGTATTCTTCGAAATAATTTTTCAAATCGGACCAATACCTAGTTCCTGAGATTAGCGCGTTCAAACAAACAAAGATTTTATAGAATCTTTCAAATTAAATATAAGTACCTATACCCTATACAGTACTACAAAAGTAATAATGCGCATAGAAATCTTCGTCACTGTTCGGCAACTGTCATATTCCCGGAGCTTCCGAAGACGATATGTATATAGAGTGGTTAAATGCATTTTCTTCATGCATAATTTAGTAAAATTATGTGTTTTGTGCTAAAAGAGATTAATATTGATTTGTAAGTAACGATTTTATTTCGATAATATCTTGTATGTAAATAGCGAGGATAAACCCGTGATTGCAAATATATCTTGGTTGGATTGATATAATTTATTTATTTATTTTTCATTTCAGAACAAAAGACACGTATACATAATAACATAGTACCTACTCTGCCAAACTGTAAAACATTTTGTTGGCAGATGTAGCTCCATTTTACAAAATAATGTACAGTTTCCATTTTACTTATAAATATATGAAATTTACACTACACTTTAATTTAATTTAACACTTTGATATTCTATCTAATTGGAAAATTTTGTAGTACTTTTAAAGTGTATAGAAGAATGGTGTAATGGAAGAAAATACGGTTAAAATAACACAAGGTTTATATTGTATAAAATATGGTTTTCAAACACAGGTTTATATATTGTAGAAATCTAATCATTAAAATCTCAGTTCAAAAGTATTTACAGTACTGATCATTCCACAATATTATGAAAATTACAAAAAAATTAAAATAAAACAATCAGAATAAGGGATTTTCTTTATTTCTGACATTGTAGATACATCGGAACTTCCATTATGCTCTTCTTCATTTTCAATTTCCCTACTGCTATCACCTGTGTAAATAATCATTTCATCGAAAAATTCACCTTTAAAAACAAAACCAAGAAAGGTATGTAATAGCAGCTCTATATAATTCAACTCAGAGAGAACACGTGCAGTCACCACCAATATATAAAGACGACTGACGGATTTTATACTGACAGGCTAGCGTCACCTACCGCCCGAATTGTTTTTGATTGTATATGACCGCAAATTGACTTCTATTTCTTTTGAACAGGGTGTAAACTGCAAGTGCATTGTTTAGGGCTCTTACGATTCAATGATTCGGGTGTATACGGAAATACGACATTATGCGAAGATCTGTATGTGCATTATTAATTTTGGATTACTGTACTTATTAACCAACTAGCGGTCCGCCCCGGCTTCGCCCGTGGTACCTACATGTTTAAACTATCCTATCTCTCAAGTTGGATCGAACTGCACATGGTGTGCGAATTTTATTATAATCGGTTAAGTGGTTTAGGAGTCCATTGAGGACAAACATTGTGACACGAGATTTATATAGATATGATATTATGAATTGAATGTTACCATATCTTTCCAATTTTAGAGAACATGTTATTTCGACAACTTTGTAATCCAATAGTCTACATTTTTTTGTCTGCATGTTAGTGGTCAACCTCGAAACGCGTGCGCATCATATCGGTTACTGAGTGATGTTTATCTAATTAGGATTGAGAGGTGTAAGGAAATTAATCTGAGATACATAATTAGATTATGGTTTTTATTGTTGTGATTAGATTTTGGGTGTTAGTTCTTAATGGTATGTGATTTTGAGATATATTTTGCTGTTGGAAGATCTATGTTCCAATATAGGAACCTGCTGGGTAGGTACTAAGTATCATTATTATTTTGTATATTATCATATCATTAAAGTTTTTATGTTATTATTTTAGCAAAATCCGTGGTTCATATTTGAAAAAAAAAAATACATGCATCTTACCTAAGTATATGACCATGATTATGAATTGAACATAAATTATCTTGATTATAAATTTAACAAGATCTGTCTACAAATTGTGGTTCTAAAAAAATAATGAAGCAGTAATGTTACATAACTGCTTCATGTTTTTCGGTAAATTATAATCTCTAGATGCGAAACCTTTAAATTGAGAAATGGGCATTTGATATAATTGATAATAGGTAATATGATAGAAACTAGAAAGTAGAAACTGTTTTTCTAATCTCAGTACGGTCTAGTCCTTACTATTTGTTTGTTTGTCCTGTTCATTACGAACCATTAAACATAATTCTTAACAATTTAAACTATTTATAGAATAATGAACAACTTTACCAACAAAAGCTAATATCGACCACCTACTGACCACAGAAAACAACATATTCGAACCACATGAAAATTATAAAATCAACCTTATTCCATCGCAATAAGGTTCAATTGCTCTAGATTTTGCAAAACATAACTTGGTGGATACCTGTACAGTTAGGTTAAAATAACTCAATTCCCTTTAGAATTCGCTGTATTCCTGGTTATTGATAAAAGTTGAGATAAACAATATTACATGTAAATAAAGATGACTGGACATTTTCGAACAATTTTTGACTCTACGAGTCAGAAAAAAGCGGTCAAGTGCGAGTCGCACTGCGCACATCAAAGTAGAAAAAAAAAATTGCGATTTTACCTTAGATTATTAAGTAAATGATCTAACGAGTTTAATAGTTATACATGCATGAATTTAATTTGACTCATAATCACAATTAAGGTATATTTTTTACATAAGCATAGAAAAAAGTAAAAATCAATACAATTGTAAACAAACTTTCCGTTTACTATTAGACAAGTTCAATTTCCCGTTGTGTCCGTTTCAACACGATTATAATCTAGAATCTAAATAGGGTCTAGTTTTACCACAGTATAATAATTAGTAGCTAGCTAGGTTTACAATAATAGGCGAAAAGCTTTATTCGCTTAGGATGGAAAGTTTTGTTCAATCTTTATATTTCTTAATCATATTCTTAGGTTTTTTTACTCATTCCGTCATAATCAAAAGCTCTTAAAAAGTTATCAAATCGCATGTAGAGCCAAGTCTCTAACTCTACAAGATCTACAGGATGTCCCAACTCCCACTGTTGGTATACTAAGCTCAAAGGGGGTTATAGTTTTGCATACGCTGAGTGCGTAAAAATATTTATAAAATTCCAGACGCATTCTTTTTCAAATAGATGAATTCTTAAAACTCTATGTGTACAGTGTACACCCATAACAAGCAACCCACCCAACTTTGCCACCAGCACGTGAGCTATCGTTTAAGATTATGTTTTCATAGACAAAATGCTCATATTAGCGAAGCGGTATATGCCGGCTGCGCGAAGCTAGAGAAGAAAACATGGATTTTCAGGAAAAATTTAGCAAAAAATTTTTGACGTAATTGTTTAAGTATTTTTTTCGTGATCAGTGTATGCAAAACTACAAGTTCCTTCGCGCTTAGTATACCAATAGTGGGACGACCTGTATAATAATATGTATTTTGATAAAATCTAATAGCTCGTATTTTTTTTAATCTAGATACTTTTTAGTAGAGTAAGTGATACATACCTAAATACAGATTTTTTACTCCATAATTTCAAGAGAATTTTGGCGAAGCCGCTAGTCAGAATCTTGTTAAAAGTTACCTATTTAAAGTTTTTTTGAATACTTACAACGTTTTTTGACTACGAATTTTTTACATTTAAAGAAACTAGCAATAATAATGTTCCTTATCTTTTTATAATACTATCTTTATATTTTAACACAAATTCGACTTCCTTGCTTCAGTTTTTTCAAGTATCAATGACACATCCGTTTCAAGTCCTCTGAATGACAAACAAACGAACAGTACGTCACGTTTATTGTGTATTGTGGTCAACAAATAGCCTAGGCACTTGAATGAAAAAGTTTTGACGTGTTTATTATTTGTTTTGAGGATTATGGTATTAGAGATGCACCTGACTGTTCTTGGGAATTTGTTAAAAAAAAGTTGAACACAAAAAAATGTCTACTACAAATAAATAGCAAGAATATATAGTACTAAGTCTATACTTAAAATACTAAGTCTATACTTAAAATATTTTTACTAATTTTATATCTTCAATGCATACGGTATAGACCGTATGCATTGAAGATATAAAATTAGTAAAAAAGTAGTAAAAATATTACCTACTCTACAATCTATATTGATGATAAAACTTTTGTATCTTATGGGTACCTACCAATATATTGTAGTAATTTATCAGTGATCTATTTTAAATCCGGTTAGACGATTTTTCATTACAGACTAACAAACATTTATTGATTTATTCTATCCATTCTGAAAAAGCCAACTGCATTAAACTTTTTATTGTTTTATTAATTACGTAGGTACCTATATAATCCTATCCTATCCTATCCTACTAATATTATAGGTAAATGCGAAAGTTTGTAAGGATGGATGTATTACCGATACCGATTACAATGTAATTTAGCACAGAGGGTAACTTGGATTAATACATAGGAATAGGATAGGTTTTATCCAGATAATCCCACAGGAACGGGAACTAAGCGGGTTTTGCTTTGAAAACGCGGGCGAAGCTGCTGAGTTTGTAGAGTTGCTGAGCATATAGCTGAAGAGTTTGTTTGTTTGTTTGAACGCGCTAAACTCAGGAACTACTGGTCCGATATGCAAAATTCTTTCGAAGTTAGATAGCCCATTTATCGAGGAAGGCTATATATATCATTACGCTAAGACCAACAGGAGCGGAGCCAAGCGGGTAAAACCGCGAAGCGCAGCTAGTTATATGATAATACCTGGATTCACACAACCTAATCAATGTTACCATCAATTAAGAATATAAAATCATGGCACTATATCGGAACGTTGTCAACTAATCCTCTTATCCAGAAGATTTCGATCGCACCTGTCATTGTAATCATAATATATTAGCAATTAATCAATAATTTTTGGTTAATTTCTATCCTTACACAAGGTTTGTGTTATCAGCCATGATATTATGATTGTGACTGATAGTGTGTGGGTTTTTCAGTTTTATCTATTTTGACTTTCTGTAGAAAATATATGTTTTTGGTCACTATTCATTGCAATTTGTAGGGGATATTATTTTACGAACTGCGTGATGTGAATGACTTTGAAAAGCAAAAGTAGGTAAGAATCATAAAGATTGATGTTAAAATAATAAGACTCTTGCAGTGAAGTGGTGTAGAATATAAACATACAAAATGTTATCTTAAAACTAAAAAATATAATAATATGCAACACATTTTGTATTCTTGACTTGAAAGAATAATAAACGCACATGCATACCTATTATATAATCGACTTTTACTCTGAAGGTAAAAAAAAAATGTATTTTGACACGCCACCACAGAATAATAACTAGTAGCTAGACGGATCGTACTCATTAAAATGATAACTTCCCTGTGAAATATTTTATAAAAAATTGTTCTATATATAATAAGCTAATTGTTAAAACGCATACCATTGCAAAGTACCTATCAGTGACAAATGCCAAATGTGGTCTTTTTACGGTCATGTCATAACACGACGTTAAGGACCACTTAAGAGCTAGCGCGCACGAGCAACTTTGTCTCCGCAACTATTTTGTCTCCGCAACTATTTTGTCTCTCCCACCTATGGGCTAGTATGAAAGTGCGCGCACGTAGCGACGCAACTCCCGGGAGACTTTTTTGTCCGCGGGTTCGGAGACAAGCCCGCGACGCAACTGTCGCCCTATCTATTGGTTTCAATGCAAGTGCGCGCACGGCGACAAAAACGTTGCCGGTCGGCGGCCGCCGGCCAGTTGCCGCGTAACCGGCGTAGCGATAGTACGTATTTATGTCAACGTATTTATTCTCGTACACATTAGTTTTTAACCGACTTCAAAAAAAAGGAGGAGGTTATCAATTCGGCTGGTATATTTTTTTTATGTATGTACACCGATTACTCCGAGGTTTCTGAACCGGTTTACGTGATTCTTTTTTTGTTTGATGCGGAATGGTGTGGAATTGGTCCCATAAATTTTATTCGGATAAGCCCAGTAGTTTTTGCCCAGTAGTCTGATCTCGATGACTTAATTGAAATGTAGCAAGTAACTTTGATTCATTTCCAGGTAACCGATTGAGCTGAAATTTTGTATACGTATGTAAATTGGATAGCGATGAAACATTATTATGACATAGAGCTGATTTGATGATGGAATCGGAAGGTGGCCATATTAACTTAGAATCTTCTAGTAATATATTGACTCAACTTTATCGAGTTTGGGCTCGTTTGATTCGTGTTGAAAAATACACTAAAAAGTATTAAATAAAAATAACTTCATTAAAAACAACCGACTTCAAAAACGGAAAAGTAAAAAATAAAAAAGATTTGATATTATTAATTAGGTACTACATATTATTTAGATGTGTTATTTACTAAAAAGGTTTGATGTCGGTGCATGGGCTTAATACTAAGTGCTTAGTGCTTGGCACCGACTTCAAACCTATTTAATAAATTAATAATAATTAATAATATTGTTTTTAATGAAGTTATTTTTATTATTAGTAGTTTTTCTGTCTATAGTAGAGCCATTTTAATAGGCAACATTGACAGTTCAACAAAATTCAGCAACGTAATCTAGTAACGATGCCATAGAAAAATATGTTATTTCGTTTTGTTGGAACTGCACATTTACTTAACTTTTTTCAATTACGATTACATATCTATACTAATATTATAAAGAGGAAATGTATGTATGGTTTTCAGTTTTCACGCATAAACTACTGAACCGATTACAATGAAATTTAGCACACATATAGTGGGTAACTTGGATTAACACATAGGATAGGTTTTATCCCGGAAATCCCACGGGAATGGGAACTATGCGGGACAAGAGCACAGACCACAACCGTCTCTTCGAAATCCATGTTGATAAATGCAGAAAATTTTAAAGAAAAAGTTGCGTTGCTGTCGCTTTCGTGTGCGCATCGTTCAAAACTTTGCGAGGAGACAGCGACAGAGACAAAATAGTTGCCGGGCAACTAAGTTGCTCTTGCGCGCTAGCTCTAATAAGATAAACATCAGTTACCAAAAGGTTTTAGGGCTTGAACTAATAGCGAGATATATTTCACTTTAGCCTTATAAACTGTTAATTCTACCACAGATTAATTTATTATATCTACCTATATTATCTGTGATAGACTTAACAGTTTATAAGGCTGTTGTAGCGCTAGCGTAGGACGCCCTGCTACACGGTGGAGTGACGACGTCCGCAGGGTTGCTGGCCACAATTGGCGTCAGAGGGCCGTCGACCGGGCTCAGTGGCGTGCATTGGAA
>CAJQZM010029578.1:535-40442 GCA_907164665.1 Colias nastes | reverse complement strand
AGGGTGACAAATCAACATCGAGCTATGCTGCGCTGTACTGCGCTGTGCTGTGCTGTGTTTCTTAAGCTACGTTTTTTTAACAATTAAACGATGCTGCGCTGTACTGCGCTGTGCTGTGCTGTGTTTCTTAAGCTACGTTTTTTAACAATCTAGCTCAGTATAAAGTAATCAGCAGCTCGTGTAGTCGTTTATCTCGTCAAATATGACCCTATTTTCAAAAAAACGTAAACATTACGACATAGTTGAATCCGATGTAGATGAAAGTGAAGAAGAAGCGGATATGGATATTTTATGTGTTATTTTGTCGTTAAAAGAGTCCAGTCACGGTAGCTTGTTACCTCACACCATACGTGAAAAATACGGAGAATTTAATTTTCTAAAGAGTATTGCCACTGAAGACGATTTTTTTAAATATTTGCGAATGACTAAAAATCATTTTAATTATCACTACATAGTATAAAACAAAGTCGCTTTCTCTGTCCCTATGTCCCTATGTCCCTTTGTACGCTTAAATCTTTGAAACTACGCAACGGATTTTGATGCGGTTTTTTTAATAGATAGAGTGATTCAAGAGGAAGGTTTATATGTATAATAACGTCCATTAAAATAATGGAGAAGTACTGTTATTTTCGAGGTTTCTAATGTGATGACGTAAAAAATTACATTTTTTCCGCTTACATTGCAAACGCAGGCTGAACCTACGAGTTTTATCAAAATAATGTACTAAGTATTATACACATTAATAACTTTATAACTATATTATATAACCCACAATAACTTTTTTTGTCATTTACTTTTTACGACAAATAATGGCTAATTTTCGAAGTGATTTTAACCAATACAGCATTAATCCTTAACCAATTAAATACCTTAAATACATTGTTCATTTAATATAGATCTATATGGCCCTTTACACCGTATGATTTAAGTGAATATTTTCGAAGATATTACAGATTTAAAAATTGCGGGACGTAGCGTATGCGGCGGTACCGGCCGGCCGCGCCGGGCCGCTATGTTTTTATATACAACGTTCACAGTTTTTCTGTAGTGTATTTAGTATCAGCATTGCACCCGTGCGAAGCCGGGGCGGGTCGCTAGTAATAAATAAAAACTGCAAAAGTTTTTACACAAATTATTTTTATTTCAAAATAAACTAACACAAATTAACAAAACATATAATTTTTAAGGTTTACTCTGTGTAAACCTCTTTGTTTTAAGCACTCAGTCTTTTTCTCTACTTTGACAGGTAGATAAGTACTTACTAATTTTAAAAATAAAAAATGAAATTGTGGTTCCTTAACCAAACTGGCTAAATCAAGAATAATAGTAGGATTAGGCCTTATCTACCTTTTCCTAGGGATAAATCAGCTTTAACACAGAATGCCTTGTCTCATTGCATGGCTCTTAAAAACCAAGTCACTATTCAGCAGAGGAAGTATACATCTAATGTTTTATTTATTTTACATAAGAAAGTTCTATCTTTTATATAAAATTAATAAAACATTTACTGAACATTTTATGTTCAGTTTGACTGTTTCAATGGCATAATCCTACAAAAAGATATAATCCATAGAATATTATTATAAAGGTATGTAAATTGTAATTTTACAATGAGTACTTATCCGAGAATTTGGCAAAGGTACTTATAAAAAAATATTCTCTATTATCACAGGTTGATTATGACAAAATTTCTCTATATATAACATTTTTCGATAAATATTTATCACCTTTCAAGCCTTGTTCAGTGGTATTGATAATTTGAATTTTTACATCATCGAATCTTCGAACTCGAGAGAAGGCAACATAGAGCTGTCCATGGGTGAACACAGGATTAGGTAAAAATATACCGATTTTGTCGAAAGTTTGTCCCTGGCATTTGTTAATTGTCATAGCGAATGCTATGCGAATGGGAAACTGAAGCCGACAAAATTTAAAAGGCAGTTGACTGTTAGATGGCTGGAGACGAATTCGAGGAATAAAAACTCTGGTTCCCACATGGCTACCACAAATAATTTCGGCATCAATGACACGTGAAGCTAACGCTCTAACAATAAGACGGGTTCCATTGCACAACCCAACAGTCGGGTTTAAATTTCTCAAAAGCATTACTATACAACCAACTTTTAATTTTAGAATGTGTGGTGGTAGTCCTGCAGGCGTTATAGTATTTAGAAATTCTACGGGATAGTTTAAAACATCATTATGGTCGTCCTCAACCACAGCGTCAGAACTTTCATAAATTTTAAGTAGGCCGGGGGTTTTTTCGACAACTTGGTCGTTCAATTGAAAACAATCATCGTTTTTGGGAGTAAGGATAGCTTTCATTGAATAACTTTTATAATCATTTGTGTTCAGGGAAACACCAAAAATATGGTCTACAATTGAATTATCTACAATGCATCGTTGAGGCAGTTCAATGTGGTCGTCATCATTTTCATTAGCTGATCCATCGCCTACCTTTAATACCCATAGAGCAAACTCTAAATCATCGTGCGCTCTCATATTATGAGCCAATTGGAGTTGAGTAAAGTTTGGCCACATTGAAAATTGCTTAATTGAAGCTTTTATAATATCATTTCGTGACCCATTAACTACAACTGGTAAAATCTGACGAAAATCTCCTGCGAATAACAAAGTTTTGCCTCCAAAAGGTAATTTATTTTTCATTATATCTTGAAGGAGTCGATCAACTACAACAATATCATGACATTTAGTCATGGGTGCTTCATCCCAAATGATTAAATGAGTTTCCTTCAATAAATTCGACTTTTCGACTATCGTCAACTCTTCGTTATCGACCTTAAAGGAGAAAATATATTAGATAAATATTCAAATAATAATAACTATTGTGAATGTATGTAGGTATATCCTCGCATCTCTATCTGGTAATAAGTATTATTTTTCATTTTACTGTACTCAGTGACCTACACCATTAACTTACCCAAAAGTCATCATCAAATAAATCTTGGGAATTGTCAGGTTGTATTGTAGAGGCAGCTAGTGATTTAACAGATGCAACAGGAGCAGTTAGAGGTTGTATTGTAGAGGCAGCTAGTGATTTAACAGATGCCACAGGAGCAGTTAGATTTTTTGGAAAAAGTTTTGAAAGTGTCCGAGCTTTGGTTATTCTTAACTGCCTAATTGTTTCTAGGCCACAGCACTCGCAATAATTGAAATTATCTGCAAAAATATATTATACAATTAATAATGTCTATTGTATAATAAGAGCCAGCCAAGTTCAAGTAGAACTTGCGCATGAAGGGGTTCATTTCATTATCGAGAAAAACGGTGAAAAAATCGTGTGTTTCTGTATGTGTTCATGACACCTCAACACAGGCTATGCATGTGGTCATTTATTATTATTTGTCGAATTATAGAGAAAAAATATTGAGCCGCTTACCGAGTATAATGTTGTCGCACTCCACACATCGACTGCACATTTGCTTTTGTTTGCCATCTCTTGCAAATATTCTGCCATTACAAAAATTGCATGTCACTGGAAGTAAATAAGTACTTATTTTATTTTTAAATGCAGAAGGCTTACAATCCACACTTTAAGAAGAAAACAAAACAAAATTCACTTAAAAACACAACCTGCCCACATACCTACTAAAATACTACTCACCATCTTTACGAAGAGCCCTTCGCTCCATCCACTTTCCACAATTGTGACAATGTTTACCAAATGCACGGAGATTCGGCTGTTAACAAAATGATATAGGTATCATCAAACAAAAGACTAAACGAAGACAGAGACACGACCAACGAAACATTTTATGAAATACTTACGATTTTCGGCATGATGTGTGTAATCCAAACAAAGCACAGACTACTGACTAAGTAGAGAGCACAGAGTACTATTGCTATGGTAGAGAGTATACACTAAACAAAGTAAATAAAAGTATAAAAGTATAAAAATAAAAGTATAAAAATCTTTATTGAAAAAGTATAAAATAATACATTTAAAATTTGGGGAAAATGACAATGACATTTGAACTAAAACTTCGACTTTAAGGTTATGGTTAGTATTCTTCTTGGTTTTTATCGCAATCGGCCAATCTTAGGTTTAAAGAAAAAACACATAACAAAAAGTATATCATAAAAAAGTGTCAAAAACAATATTTTCGAGAAACGTCAACGACTGACGAAAAGTATTTTTTGTTGTGATTTTAAACGTTGGCGAGGCGTATCTAAGCGACGGAACGTTTATTAACTACCCAAGATGGCGACTGTGGTTTGCTTGGTTTGTCAGTGCAATTGAAATTTAACGAAATTCTCCATAATCCGAATTTTGCGGATATATGTTGTCGACTCAAAATTAATATTTTTTTATGTTTTGTTATTCATATAAGGTTTCGATCGAGTCTACCGTACCCTTTGACGAAATTATTAATATAGATGAGAGTCATTAATGACACTATGGTATGGTACCTATTAGACACAATGATGACACATTGATATAGAGATAAACTACGATAACATGGCGCGCCCCTCCAAAATTCAAAACGTTTGAAAGTATTTGTGAAAGTATTTACAATGCACCACCAAGATTCACAACGCATGTGTGCGTAATGAGCACAGAACAGTAATGAGACGGCCGTCAAACAAAAACAAATCCACGGATTTGTTGCTCGACTAGTCACGCTCTAATCGCTCATTATTATTAGTAATGGCGCTGCACTGACGTATTCTATGAAAACGACACGTGCGTTGTCTTGGGCGCTCGGCAACTTATGATTAGTTGACCAACAAATCTGGTAATAAGTGAGATATTACGAGTACTGTACGAGTAAAGACGAATACGTACAACTACATACAAACTCCTTCGTAAGGATGTCACTACACACATTGAAACAGTAATTTGGAGGGGCGCGCCATGTTATCGTAGTTTATCTCTACCTACCTATTAGAATTTATTTTACTTTATACATAACTAGCTTCCGCCCGCGGCTTCGCCCGCGTGGTGTTTTGATAAAAGGTATCCTATGTTCTTTCTCAGGGTCTAAAGATTGTCTGTGCCAAATTTCATCAAAATCGGTTGAGAGGTTTAAGCGGGAAAGAGTAACAGACAGACAGAGTTACTTTCGCATTTATAATATTAGTAGGGATAATATTATAAAATAAATACAAGCTTTAGTATTATAGACGGGGATAATTACTGTACCATTGTTTTATAAATAACTATCAAACTAATTGTAGATGTGTAATTGAATAGCTTCTGACGACAGACTTAACTTTTTCTATTACATACAATAATTTTAAATTGTGGTAGAATACATTGAAAATTTTAATTAAAATCTATGGATTATAAAGAAATGTTCCTTTTATTATTAAAATTAAAAAACACAAAAAAAATTAAATTAAGAAAAATACCTTTAGCTAAATAATTTAGTAGGTACCTATACTTTTTTCGATAAGTCTAACGTAAAAATAAATTTCAATCCAAATAAGAGAAAAAGTTCCTGAGATTAGCGCGTTCAAAGAAACAAACTTTTCGTAGCTAACTAGCTAGGTAGCTATTAGATAGTGTAACTGACATTATTCCACGTAAGCTTTTAATTTTCAAGTTTCATAATATTATCGATATCTAAATGTAGAATGACCTATAAAGAAAATAGAGTATTACAATGAGAAGGTAATCATTACACAATGATATCAAAGAACACTGGTCAAGGTTTGTTGCAGAATAATTTGTCACTTTAGACTTGAACGAATATTTAATTATAAAAATTAGAGATCGTAAAGATTTGCTACCTATGAATAAATGTAAAATATATTTTTTAGAAAATGTTTAAAATCCTTACTTTAATAAACCTAAAAGCATAATAATATACTTAAATAATTTTTATTAAAGCTCAAAACTCTGCAGTTATATATTATTTTATAACCATATTATTATAATTAATTCGAACGGAAACGTTATTCAACATTTAATTTATGTGAATTAAACAAAACACCAGTTGCCAAACAATTCTTTGTGCTTTTAAAAATGATATTATCTTATGCAAATCCATCTAATCTTTCCGATTCACGGTCAACGTTTATTAAATTCGGTAAACCGCGAATAATGGTACCGATTTGCGTGGCTATGAACGCTTTCTACACTCCGTAGTTCCTCTACCGCGGTCGGTCTGCGCAAACGCAGAAAACAGTGTGTTTACCCACCCCGAGGTATAAAGTCGTGTCGCCGGCAGCACCGCGACGATTCCACAGTGAAAGGCGGTACACACGGAGAAAAAATGCGCGCGGCACTCTTGGTCGTCGCCGTCGCCTTGGTAACCGAAGCCTTTGGTGAAGCCGAACCCTGGGTCGAAGAGGAGGACGTACAAGACTACAGCGATTACAGAGACTATCATGATAGGGAGAAACGTGATGTGCACGTCGAAGGGCCGTATGACGAACACGTTCGCGTCAAACGTTGTCACGATGATGGCACAGAAGTGAATAGAGCAAAACGATCGGCTCAGCCCGTACATCAGTATGAAGTATACGAGCCCTTCGAGGAAGGCTCTTATCCCGCGCCATCCTACCAGGAAATGTTGGCAGCGAGTGCGGAACATTATCACAAAGTCTATCTACCCCCTAACGCACGTGTAGCCCGGCATTTGAATACGCAAATTAACGCGGGTCCTTTGACATTTGGTGTTCATCCAGACCCCATAGAAATTGTCCCAGGCCCGGTGAATCTTGCTCCAGCGCCTGCTAACTTTAACCCGGTACAATTCACAAATCAGCCTGCGTCGATAGGCATAGTTCAAGAGCAGAAAGAAGACTTGGCCCCTGCAGCTGGACACCATGTTGAAAGTCACAAACCTCACGCTTTTGGTTATGAAAAGGGCTTCGGACATGCACAGGGTGGAAGTCATTTTGCTGATCATGGAGGAAAGGTAATTATTAACATTTTAATAATTATAATCATAGAAATGAAATTTAACTATTTATCTAATACGTAGACACTGCTCGTGACCGCCTCCTTGGTACAGTGGTTGACACGTGAGCGTAATACCGAGGGGTCCTGGGTTCGATTCCCGGTGGAGACGAAGAAAAAAAAATGTCTCGGTCTGGTAGGACACAGAAGGCTGATCACCTACTTGTCCCTAAAAGAAAATCTATCAGTGAAGTGTAGTGTAGTGTGTAATAAACATCTGCCCCTTACCTAGTGAGGGGACATGGGACTTCACTTTTTTTAGACACTGCTCGTATAAAAAAAATAAAGAATGTAATAACAACACTTTTATAATAAATCATTAATTGGAATTATTGGTTATCTGTACACTAATAATTATTATGAAAGCTTATTTAAATAAATAATAAAGCATGCGTATACATATAAAAAAGGTTATTCAAATTATATTCAATTAAGTGTCTATTTTAAGGAATTTAAGTCTAATAAAGTAATGTCTAAGAATTAATTTTTTAACTAATATGAGACATAAAATAATAATCTAATAGCAAATTACATTAATTCTTATGAAAACCAAGTAAATTTCAAATAACGAAATAAGAACGTCCAAATTATTTTCTTTTTAATAATATGATAAATATTTATATACTGTACATTGTAATGTTAAATGGTGCGGTACAATAAATGGTTAAATAAATAAATAAATAAATAAATATGAGTTCCCTAAAAATAAATCATCTCTAAATGGGCCATGGTCAATGGCCGACAATAACGTCACAAAATCACCTGGCAACGTCAGATGAATGTATTTATAGCATTTAACAGTCACGAGATTAACACTTGTGTTTGTTTATCTGTCTACTTTCTCAAGTCTAGACAGGCCTGTAATTATTATATCGATAGTTACATGCCCTAGCTGTCAGGGATACTGTGATATTTCGTGTAACCGGTATTTAAATATTATCTAGAGAAAGTTCGATATTTAGCCAGTTAAGATATTAATTATTACAAATAGTGTAAATTGCGAAACTCGTAATTGATCTGATATTTAAAAAAATCAATAATTTTTTTTCTTGAATGGCGATAATCTAGTTTCAAAATATACAGAAACAATAGTTGAAAAATCTTAATTAAAAAAATGTATTATTTTTCTCAAATAAACATTTAAAATAATATGCATTATGCATATATTTTTCAAGTTTTATACATATAACAGTGTAGTAATAATAATAATTGCAACTTATCCAAAATCATATAAAATATGCATATATTTTTCAAGTTTCATATAACAGTGTGTAATATTAAAAATTGCAACTTATCCAAAATCATAAAACAATAAATTATGCATTATTTTGTAGTATGAAATACGGTTTTTGTTCCGAGCTATTTGACGTATACAAGTTTTTTTTTTTGTATATTGTCATGTGACTGATCATGTGCCTGTGGGTATCAAATGAAAAAAAAATTAAGTATATTGCAAAACAAGTTTATTTATTTGCTACAAGACTGAATATTATAATTATTTTGTCATCTTCCATCCATTTCGTTAAAATAACATAAACGTTTTCAAAGAAAAACCCGCATAGTTCCGGGATAAAAGTAGTCTATGGGCCTTCAGTTATCTACATACTAAATTTCATTGTAATCGTTTCAGTAATGCGTGAAACATCCATCTCACAAACTTACTCATTTACAATTTCAGTAGTACATAATTGTGTTCCATTGTCTTTGTTTACAATTTTGTACCTACATCAGCTATTGTGAGTAGGTAGGTATAGTTCTTGTTTAGTTTCTCCATCTGAATACTACATGTTTTTGAACAATTTAATTTAATCATTTTATCTTGGTACGTGACATTCATTTTAATCAGTTTTTTTTATTCAACTCGTTAAACTAATGAAAATATAAGTAGTTTTCTGTTTTTCAAGCATTTAAACGTCTCGCGTAATCTGAAAATCTGCATCAAAAATACATACATATTTTTTAGAGTTTAAATTCAAGAGATACATTATTAGATAACAATTATAAAGTAAATTACAATTGTTTAAATTCAATAAACAGTTGACTCTGATAATTTTATGGTGGCTTAAAACAATATAGATTTTAAGAATATTATAATTGAAAATATGATTCCAAGTATTTTTTGTAGAAGTAAGTATAGAGAAAATAAAAGAAAGCGAAATACCACAGGTAGTATGCCTTTCTCATATTAGTAAGTTATTATGTATGAAAGAAAATCAGATCCGTTTGGAAACCACGAAAGTGTAACAGATCAAGATTACCTCATTTGTTTATAAAATTAATTGCATATAGTTATTTAGTTTTTATTACAATTCGTAATAAAAGCCTTTAATAGTTGCTTTCAAGTTAAGTAACTATGTTTACTACTTTACTATTTTAATAAAATTTATTTACCATGAAATGCGTACATAATATCTTACCTACATAGTATTTGTTTACTAATTGTTTCAATGGTCTGATATTCAACAATAATATAATTTTACCCGCGCCTTTATTAAGTTCTAACATTGGCAACTTACAGACCTATCGAAATTTAAATTTTAAATAGAAGGCAAAGTTCAACATCAATAGTTCTCTATTTAGATTTAACTATCATTACACGATTAATGCATCTAGTACAAAAAAAAACATAATTATAATATTAAAATGTTGCTTTATTTCTCTACCGCGTATTCCAACTACGTAGAATAGTTTTAAAATATGTTCTCATGACTTCACGTGTTTTATTTTCATGAAATAAAAATGTTAAATAGCTACGTTCCGAAATTCTGCATTCGATAATAATATTTTGAATAATAAAATCGTCCTAATATGAAGAGGTATCACTTTCAAATACATACAAGATGACCCGACACATATAATAATTAATAAATAACAGAATTTAAACCAACCAACATCCCATTTCAGTCAAGCAAAGGCTCCAAATCGAACCACTACCTAGACAAAGGTGGTAAAGGACACAAGACTGATGAGCTACACCGCAAGGAGTACGAGGAAGCTGCAGGGAAGAAGAAAAAGCACCACGACCATGCTGGCCATAAGGGAAGTCATGAGGAGGAAGCTTTCGGACAGAGGGGAGCGCACTTTGACGAAAAAAAGGGACACAGGAAAGGACATAAGACAAAGGGTGAGTGACCAGTAATTAATGATCTTACAAAATAGTTGAAAAATATCTAAAATTATTAACTTTAATAAGCTTCATTACATGAAGTTGTTCATGTACCTACAATGTAAAATGTGTAAAAATGTGATGTTTTTTAAAAACATTAAAAATATCGGTTCTGAAATATTGACATAACATGAAAGTTATGTAAGCAACTAATGCGAAAAATACAATAGTTATGATCTAATAAGCAAACCTTTTGTTTTATTTTGGTTATGTCTTCGAAATTTTAGTGTAAGTAGGTATAGGTACTAGTAGAATGACGGAGTACACCTTTTGTAAAATGTTTCCACCAAATCCAAATTCCAACCGTTCTCATTAAATTTGTAATCAATTAACGTTCCAGAATATTCAAAAAAACTTTCGTTACAAATCAATTTTCGATTACATCACAACTTCCATGTCCGTGAAATTTTAACCGAATTAGACTCGAGGTCAATAATCAATGAATTGTAACAAAATAACTTTATATAACAGGTGATACACTTTCACTTTGACCGCAAAAATAACAAAAGATAACAATACAGTTCAATGTGGAAGAAAAAAAAGCGTTGGTCGGTGCAATATTTGATAACTCGGTCTAGACTGAGTAACGTGCTAGATTTATTAAATGGTAATATTTCGTGATTGATATTGCGAGTGAGATTTGCATAACTATTGTGTATGCAATTACTATTAGAATAGAATGCGTGTCAATTATTGCACAGCAGTCACTTGCGAGCTGACGACATATAAAACGATCGAAATTGCGTTAAAATACGAAACGCGCCTTGCAATTTAGAGATCTCGTTCGAGAACCTTCTAAACAACTTCTAAACTTCTAGAGTGATTGAACTATATGAAGATTCAATCATGTTAATCTAACTACTGAAATAAGACTGAAAAAATATTAACCAAAAGTTTGTGTGAGATTATTAGTGAAACACAGCATCTCCACACAGATCTACAGAAAGAATAAAATATAATTTCCTATATTATCTAGTGAGTTGTGAGTAATTAAAAAAGATAATATTTTGGATAGGTACCTTAATTATTAATAATATGTTTTTTAACTACTCGTGTAACTACTTAAAAGCCTTTTTAGGCTTAAATTAATAATTAAATGCTGTAAAAAACACTTCTGAGGTAAATTATCTGAGAATGAAACGTTGACTTGTATCGCTAATAATTTTTTTGAATATGCGATTGCCAATTGCGATTTTTATGATCAGTGAATAAGCCGGGTACGGACGAGTGAAATGGATGCAAATTCAACATTTTCAAGAAGCCAATGTCTCATGAGCACGTCCTCATCATCATTTTCAGTAAGCAAAACATTATCTACTGAAGCGAACATGATTATCTACTTTGGATATAAATAAATTATTCATAAAGACCTTTTCTCAAAATTAGCATCACATCGACACGAACGTACACCTTAATCCAATAAGATATATACGAGCGTACACGAAATAATTGATGTAATTAGATTCATCCAACAACGTTCCATTCCTCAGGCTTCCACAACAAATACCACAAGGACGAGTTCCACAAGGAACACAAGTTCTACGACGACTTCCACAAGGGCGGCGAGCACCACCGCTACGGCAAATTCAACGCCCGCCACGCCACCAATGAGAGCGGCAAGAAGAAGGCTCACCACGTGAACGCTGGTCACGACTTTGTGGAGAAGGGCAAGAACGGATATAGGTGAGAAGGCATAAATGTAATACCTGTAGGTAGAAGGCAATAAGGGCTTAGGTTGTCATGCTTTCAACTTTTTCTTCATTATGGTACGGGAGCTACCAACGTTTTAAAAAAAGTCATTTATTATAGTTGGGTTTTTGATATGCTGTTTCTCTTGCTATTTCGGTTAGAGTCCGGGCTGTCTGGCTGGCGGTAGTGCGGTTGCGTTTATTAGTGCGCATCTTATCTGCACAGGAAGATATACTTAACTTTAGTCATTTTTTAACGCGTAATTTTTAATCTTTTGCCTTTAGATAGATCCATCAGACATAATTTTTTTATTGCAAGACGTTTTATTCGTTGTTAAATGGGTGCCATACGCAATTTTTTATTTAAAATAATTAAAATGTCATCGAAATAAGTGAAATTACATCAACATGAGTCTGCTTAAAAGATAAGTAACTAATAACTTTATTACTTATATTATATTATCCTTTTTTAATACTTATATTAAATAATTAGTAAACTAATATTTTTAATAGATGCTTTCATATTTATTACACTTTTGGGTATTAATATGAATTTGATGATATGTATTTGGTTTTTATCAAGTTTACATTTAACGTCCTATTTGAGGTTCGTTGGGAAAAGGAGGCACCATGGTAGATTGTTGCAAAAAAATTGTAAATAGTAAAATGAATATTATATATAGTATAAGTAACACAGTGATTACTTATCCTTTACGGGGACTCATGTTGATGGAATTTCACTTATTTCGATGATACCATTTTAATTATTTTGAAATAAAAATTGCGTCTGGCACCTATTTAACAACGAAAAAAACGTCTTGCAATAAAAAAAATTATGTCTGATGGATCTATCTAAAGGCAAAAGATTAAAAATTACGCGTTAAAAAATGACTTTAAATTAAGTATATTTTCCTGTGCAGATAAGATGCGCACTAATAAACGCAACCACTGCGGCCAGCCAGACAGCCCGGACTATAACCGAAATAGCAAGAGGAACAGCATATCAAAGAACCAATTAAACTAAAATTCTCTCTTGTCAACGTTGCTACCTCCTATACCTTTGCTTTTCGTGTATTGCCTTTTTATTGTCCCTATAGGCTTAAAATATATTCATTTATTCGAGTAACTTTAAAATCTTACTTTGTTAGTAAAATTATGCTTTAAATTATTTTCTTAACAAAATTTATGCTTAAGGAATTAAAAGCTACAAGCAATACGTAATTTTAATCTATTTAAAAATGACTTGAATGTATGAAAAACTAGCTGACTCTTTTCTAGCGAACTTTGCATTATCTTATAATTATTAATGAATTATATTGTATTAAAATGAAATGATAATCTGACTTTCGCTGTTAATAATAATATGATTTATATACATAATTATTAATTATTTATTGTTAGTATATTCCAGGTGGAGATAAATCCAATAAAGTTTAAATCATCAATAATAATAGATCAAAGTGTCGAGTATTATAGTGTAATTAAAAGCTTCCATATCGTAAAGAAATGCTAAGGTAATACTTTTTCCAACAGCAAAAAGGGTCACGTAGACGCCGACCACCGCGGGTACAAAGGTCAGGCCGGTCACGAAGACCACCACGAACACCACTCGCAGCACGGCAAGAAAGGCGCGAAGGAAGGCGGCTCCCAGTGGGGATATGCTAAGAAGAATTAGACTTTAGCCCCTAGTGATTAGGTTTAATATTGTAACCATATAGCGAAAATGTTCAAGCTCATAAATTTGATTGTGTCAAATTTTTGCTGCACATTTTCTGTGTCTGTGATTTTCCTGTTGTGGTATGTAGGTAACATTAAGAAAGAGATGTCTGAAAAAAGAATCTTGCTGATTGAGATTTTTCCAAATATGAAGTACTTATAAATTTAATTCTAACTTCAATCTCTTTAAAATCAATCAATCACTAGGTTATCTACTTCTTTGCGTCATTTTCTAAGTTTAGTGTTGTGTTGATTTTGATGTAGTGAGTAGAGAATAGCCTTCATCATCCTTCCTTATACCACAATAATTAGCATAGCATTTGATAAGATATACGGTTGGTGTTAAGCAAGCTTTGGTTATTATTTGTATTGTGATTAGAGGTTATTGTTCCTGGCTCAGAAAATACATATTTAATGAAATAAGTATGGCTGGCAGCGAGGTTGCCTTTGAAAATATTTATTATTTAGAAAGGTTGCATTGTGTACACTTTGTTACAGAAATACCTCAAGGTGTTCTCGATGTGCAATTTAAATATTAAGACATAGATCTGCTTTTGTTTGCACTAGATCTATTGATACAGTTTCATTTTGTCTATAATTTATTTAAGTTTCTTTATTCCTTCTGATTTCAAATCTTTAATATTGTCATCTTTCCTTGAACTTTGAGAAGTTTAAGCATATGAAAATGTACTATAATAATTTTAATTTTTAATACTTTTTCGCCATTAGATCACGCAACCTGCTTTGAAGTGTATAGGGTGTTATTTATAAGTATAAATTATTTCGCCTATCCCAGTATTATTATTACACAGGTTTTGTATTTTTTATAATATAAAGTGGTAAATAATAAATATATGCCTCATTTTTATGGTTTCATTTCTACATTAAGACGTAAAAGGCCTATACCAATAACATTTAAAAATACTGCTATAATCGCTAAACAAATCCTTACTCATCCAATGTTGAAAAAGAAATACCCTTTGTTTCACACAGTATCACATAACACATTGTAATTATTTAGAAAGGAAAGATATATTATTATATCTCCAATTAAATCAAAATCGGTTGATTAGTCAAGTCATTCAAAATATTGAGTAATTGTTGTAATTTGAGAGTTACGTGGAAACAAAAACCGTATATTTGGGTCTATAATAATTGTATCACCAAGCTCCTATGAAGTAATATTTACCTCTATATTTTGTCATATCTATGCATCATTCTAGAATACTTTTCAATAATTATATAGATAGCATTATCACTACATTACTTCAGCTCGATAATGGTTTAAACTTTAGCCTGGAAGAGATCGCTTATAAGCGATAAGGTTGCCTTATGTGCTATGCATGTTTAACTTTTCTTTTAATATTATGAATTATGATATCATTGTAAAATAAATAAATAAACTTTAAACAATAGTTTAAAAAAGAAATAAAACGACTATAGAAAGCTTAAAATACAGTTTAATAAATTTGTAAATTTTACAAGATACATGATTTATAAATCAGAATGGAGGTAAGCACGGCTGTCTCCCGCCAATTTTCGGGTCGAAGTACTTCACGTAAATAGAAACTTTTTGGTGCGGACTGCGCGGGAAAAACACGCGCTGGCCAGAGTCATCTATGAACTCGGAATAGTCCATGGACCATTCCATTTTCATTTCGCATTTCTCGCATATTTTTGCACTGTAATAAAAAAAATATTTATTTACAAAATACAAACAAAGACTTTAATATCTAGTAAAATTAGCCCACTATTAAATATAATTTAAAATATCATAGCGTAGAACTTTACAGCAATATGCAAAATTAACAATTTTAACACTAAAAAGCCTGAATAGGTTAAAAATGTTTTTCATAATTCTTGCTAAAAATCAATGAGATTGTTTGACGGAATAGTTGTAACAGTTGTTTACCTGAAAGATTACTAAATTATATCACTTACGTGTACTGACTGACTGCTACAACCTGAACAAGAGGATGCCGAAGCTCTTCAGCTTGATTCAATACCTTTTGAAGAAGCATCGTTCCCACACCTTGACCTGATACTTCCGCAGCAGTCCCAAGAACTTCAACCTGATAATCATCATTATTTATTAAAAGTATTAAAGCGTAATGCTTCTTTTTAATACACGACAAAATTTTAAAATAGTTAATCTTTGAAATAGTTAACTTCTTAGATCTAAAATTCTGCTATTTTGTGTGCAATCTGCAATCCTGATTCATAGACGCAAATTTTGAGTTAAAACCGTATTGTGACGCATACTCGTTTAGTTTAATTTCAACTATCCAACGTAGACATTACTCTAACTATTGCAAGAAAATTGTCATTACACTCACATCATACAAATACGCAACATTAAACTTCTTAAACAAGTTAGGGCTCCGTATGCAATGCGCACAGAAGTACATGCGGTTACGTTCTGGCCTCGAGGCAGTGTAATGTGCCCACTCCTCCAACTCGTCAACTGCCCAGGGAAACACTTTGTTGGCTACACATACTCCGATCAGTTTGTTCTCTCCTGTCCTTGGAATGTACTCCCAGGCAAGGAAACGATCACCTGATAAGGAAAGTTTTAAAGGAACATAATTATAAAGATTTCTTCTACTTTTTTTACATTATTTTTTATGAGAGCTTTTCAATATTAAGTACTTAAATTGCATAAAACAAATCTTCGTAATATTTTTGGTTCAACTTTAACTGTAGATGTATATTTTGTTAATCGTTATGACTATAGCGCTGTGGTTGTAGAACGTCATAATATTATACGGTGATAAAGAGCCTAACAGATTTTTTAACAGAGAAAAAAATTCAGGAAATTTTGCCGACAAAAAAAATATATACAACACAGTTAAACACTACTTACCAGAATGTGCATACTTGTCAGACAGGATATCTAGATAGGAAGAGTTGTGGCACATCCAGAGACCAACAACGCTGGGCTCGCGGGGCCAGTACTGGTTCTCCAGAAACGAGCGGATGATCTTGCCGTGCTTGTTGCCTCCAATCTCTATGCTGACATTGCGGAGGTCGAAGCACTGATAATAAACGAAAGATGTTATAAAAAAATATATAAATCACACATTAATCGTTGTGAAACTAGCAGCAAGTTAAAGCTTATTGACTAAATCTTTATCTTATTTGCAATTAAGAAATTAGCAGATAAACAATGATTTAGTAAGTATATTTAGATCAGACTAAGTAGCTCTCATAACTCTCTTTCCGAAGCAGGAAACATGTATTTTTTTAGAAAAAAAAAACAATGATGATGATGATCTCTACACTAATATTATAAAGCTGAAGAGTTTGTTTGTTTGTTTGAATGCGCTAATCTCAACAACTACTGGTGCAATTTGAAAAATTCTTTCGGTGTTAGATAGCACATTTATCGAGGAAGGTTATAGGCTTATCATCACGCGGAGTACAGCTAGTCACTGATAAACACTCATTCGTCTTTTTTATATTTTAAACAGTAGATAATATGTAGATACTAACTGGTTTCTTTTCTGGAGGAAATAGACAGACATCGCAAGGAGATGGTTTTCTAAATCTTTTGAATTGCAGATTGCAAGACTGGCGCGGAATACTTGAAAGTTTTAAAACATTTCTACCGAACTTAATGCAATTCATTTTGTTTGTGACGACGTAATCTATTTCAACATTTTTTGGATAGTTAATTCACTTTTTATACGGCATTTTTAGATGAACGATTAGGTGGTTTTAATTTGTGTTTTTATGGCAAAACATGTTCAAATAGTGACAGAAAATATATTTCTTACTGACAAGGCGTTTGAGAAAGAAAAATAATTACAAAGAAGAATTTAACGCATTATTTTAAAGCACTTTTAAAGACATAATAATATAAAAATTATACATTATTGCTAATGTGTCGAAACTTTTGCATCTTAGCGTCTTAATCTTCTTGTGGAATTTACTAGAACTAGTAGAGAAGCTCAATATAATATTTTTATTATCCGGATGTTAATAAATAAGTATATTAATATTATTTTTTCTCATTTTAATAGAACCTTCATGCTAAATACAAGTGACATATTAAAACACACATTGCCGTCGAACAGCCGTCACCATGCCACCGTTGTACAACTTCGGTATTTTATAAAATTATACAAAAATAAACAGCCGTCAAGATGATAAGCCGGTGAAGGAAAATCGCTCCAATTTATATTATTTTCTTCCACCAATATGTCAATAGCATTCAAACTAATCAGACTGCTGTCTCCGAGGGTCCAGTCGCCGGCTGTATGCTCCTGTCATGTGTTGAACTATCGGAATTATGCTGATAAACCTAAAGTTCCTTCATCTTCTAAACACCTCGTAAGACGTATTTTCTCATAGTTTTTTGTAAAACATTAACAAACGAGAGGGCTATGATTTTTGGCATGCCTTAACATTGTCCAAAATACATTTAATCCATTGTTAAGCATAAATAATTTCTTCATTTAGTAGGTAACTAAGTAGTTCTCTTAAATCAATAATGCTCATAACTCAGAAGATGATGACAAGTTAATTACCATCTACACATCACTATCATCTTTTAAATATCAACAAAGCCACAACGTTTAACACAATGGTTGTGTCCATTCAAGCACCTACTTCTATATTCACATAGGTACCACAAAATGAAGAAAGGATCCGTGTCCGGCGAGCACGACCAACCGACGTGCCGCGCATCCTGCGCTTCGTCAAGGAACACGCCCGGGTCACGTGGCCAAACCTTACACCTAACAGCTCACACAATTTGATTCTGGGAGACTTCGTCGCCAGGACTCTTGCTCAAGGTTACTTTGAAAATACAATATTCCTTTTTCATAGATAACTGAAAACTTTATTGATGGTATAGCTAACTTGAGAAATTAATCTCTGAGGTAGTCATTTCATGATATTGTTAACAATGTTAGATTTTTTAAGTCGTTCTATATTTTAGTTTGGATGCAATATGTTTAAAAATTTCACAATCGCACTTGTTCTTTGAGCTAATTAAAAGAAACATAATAGGTACTATTTCAATTACCTAATCTCTGAAAAGTAAACCTAATACCCCAGAAATTCTAAAACTTACATTTACCTTTGCTTGCTCTACCATAAAAAAGCCTTATATTTCCCAGGTCACTCCATGCTAGCCGAGCAGCATGAGACCAAGCGCACTTGGGGGACCATCCGTGGCCTCGCCCTCAGCACCTCCGTGTGTCCCTGGGACGCCACGCTCCTGGAGAAGTGGGCCCGCTGCGTGCGCTGCACTAAGTCCAGGCAGCTCATGCTGTTCACTGCGCACTGCTTGCGAGCCCCAGGGCTGCATGATAAATACAATGTGCATACTGTTATGCAGGTATGTGTGTAATAAAATGGAGATGGTTACAATCTTTCGTGCACTAGGTTCTTTCTGAAAAGTCCTGTGTGGTAGGTGCATACTCCAGAACTTAAAAAAATACGTATACCTATTATAGTTAAATACAACTTACAATAATTGGCTTTACACACTACAGTGATTATATACGAGCAAATAAATCCTGAATCTGTGTTCCCCGACGAGTACAATATGGGGGTCTTCAAGCGTAGAGTGAACAGGTAGGTACCTTCTAGGGAAGCGCGTTCCATCTTAGACCACATCTCAGCTTAACATCAGGCGAGATTGTGGTCAAGCGCTTCCCTATTCCCAATTAAAAAAAAATAAATAAAAAATAATCATGACCATTTTCTATAGGTAGTTCTGATGATACCTCCAGATTCTCCAAAGTCTGCGGAAATTGCACTAATGCTAGCAAGAAATACGCTACAGAGAGGTCGGGACACGGGATTTCCTCTCGTTCGGTTTGATGTTACCAATGAATCTATGTGAGTATTCATTGATAGCTCTTATTTTCAATTGGGCAGGATAAAAGATAAAAAAATATTTATTTTAGATCAGTTGTTAATTAGTTAGGTACTTAAGTACTTTTTTTAAGAAACACAAACAAAGACGTGTAAACAGAGGCCATTTTTTATTGTGTCAATTTAATTTAGTCATTGTTTTATTAATGTTTAAAGTAGGTATACAATATGTGACATATTTTTGCAGAACAAAAGCTCTCAGTAGCCTGAATCTCCAGAAGGAATGGGAATTTTCCTACGAAGTCCAACCCGACGCAATCAAAGAGTGCGTCCAAGAAACATTAAAAGAAGACAAAGGTGGAGTGCAGAGTTCTGAAGCGAAAAATCATATCACTGTTTACACAGCTTTTCCCTTACGAAAATAATTCCTACCTATGTATTGTTGACGGCTGCTTAATAAAATCTATTTTAATACAACTGCATTTTAATTTTATTTTCCTATACATTTGTTAGAATAAAGTTATTTCATTCATCTTGCGTATACTACCAAACTTGTCTGAAATGACTTTTTATCCTACGATAAAGAAGTGAAGGTTATTATTATCATCAATTAGGTACTTCCCATCATAAAAACGCGCAAAGTTTAGTGTCCACCTCCACTATAATCAAGGCGCAGGCTTTTACTCATGATAACGAACTTTCAGATGAGTTAAATTAACACAGATTTGCATAATAAACGACATTATATTCACGATCTATATAAACGAAAAATTGAAACAAAATTTCATGTGTCCGTAATTGTTTAATATAATACCTATAGAACTAGTATAGGTAGGTAAGCATAGACCAAGAAAATAGAAACGATTTTTATAAAATACGTTTTCTATAATAATATTATATTAATTTACATAATGCGTAGGTAATGTTTAATATGGTTTCTATTCCCATAAAAAGTAATATTCAATTTAAACTTAAAATAATATTGACCGCAAATATTACGCTACACCGAACATGATTATAACAAAAGAACTTTCAACACAAAAACTTACATTTCATTCTACTTGCTATCTTTTGTAGGAATAGGTGCAATGGTACCTTGATGACTCAACTAGTGTTGAAAATAAATCTTTTGTATTTTTTCTACGCGAAGCTTACGTTCAAAAACGATTTTAAAAAATTGGTATTAAAATAAAACTTGCGTTCTCAATTTTTTGATTATTATTAGTTTTAAATTACGATGATACCTTTATAAAATTTCGTCAACTACGACCTACTACGACTGCCTGCATCGAAACCTATAAATGTGCATAGTGATAATAGAATAAAATTATATAAAACACCAATCGGTTCCATTTATAGAAATACAAAACATTCTATCAGCATGACGTATTTAATTTTAACAACAAACAATAAACCTAAAAAAATAGTTTTACATTTTCATTAAACTTCCAATTATTTTAAAGATAAAAAACAATTTTGTAAAGATCTTGATTCAAACCGTTTGTAAGATCATTTAGAAACCTATATTGATTCACCTAGAACCTTTGGCAACGCAGTGAAGCAACCACAAGCAACAGTTGTTGAAATTAAATAAAAAGCTATTTAAGTATCGGACTGTTGTGCATGTAACTGGAAAATCGATCCTTGAATGAGTTAATTATCTAATTATACCTTTAGATCAGTTCATTGGCTTACGTATTTTGTCGTTAAGTGCAAAAAACTAACGCCTAATTTTTTCACGGTTCAAAATGTTACGAGCATACGTAATACGTTCATAACGTGGCTAGATTATTTTTTAGGTATAAGATTCGAATTGTTCTGGATAGGCTACATTTAACAAATATGAAGATTTATTTTTCAGATATTTAAATTAATAAAATAAGAGAATATTGTTAAACCTGGGACGCTTGTAAGTATGCAAAACTTAATAGGTACCTACTACAGCGGCTGGTTTAATTATCATGAATTCTAAATTAATTAATGTGAGCCGATGATCATGATTTTTTGCGCGTTATTACTTATTTTAAATTTTTTATATTATGTTCAGTTTAACGTAGTTTTTAATTTTTATAGCCATTGAATACCAACACCATAAATGAATTATTTTGAACTACAGATTGGGAAAGATAAATCGTTGCAATCAGCTATTATATAAAAAGAGTTGGTTTCTTGTAAGAGCTAGTCTGACGGTTGGTTCGGAGAGAATTTTTTGTTGTAAGTAATAAGATTGGTTACTTTATCTCAAAGAAACAGTGTAATGGGATTTTTTAACAGTTTTTTTTTTATTCTTAAAATGAACAGAGATGTTGAACATTGAAGACATAACCTACGCTGTGTTATTAAAATAAAATTTGACGCTTCTTGGCGCTCATTTCCTGTGAAAGGAAGCTCATAATAAAATTATAGGAGTTAAAAATATATTATCATGATATTATTCACATAGTTACTTAAATTTACAATTGCAATATTGGGTAATATCAAAGGAACCGAGCTTTTAACATTTAGGTACCTACCTAGATCAGCAAATTAAATGAAAATAAATTGCCATTAATCCTGTAAAATATCACACAAGTATTCCGTCGCTTCAAAAGTAAAGTAGAAATACACTCACCTAGGTAATTATTAAAATCTTCGAATTTAAAAATTGACTAACAATAATAATTTTCAGAAAACATGGAATTAAAGATATTAGCGCTAAGTTTACTACAGCTGGCGGTAGCGTCGCCCGTGCTGCAGGACCTCATGCTGGCAGACGATTCGCAGACCGTCGGCACCTACATCAGACCAGCTCGGTCTGCGGGTGTAAGTAAATATGAATCATTTGTATTACTTTGTAGAGAACTAGCCTTTATCCCGGTTGCGCCCGGATAGACCTTACACCTACTATGTTAGCAACTGTAACGGTAAAATATTTTTTTCAAATCGGTCAAGTACTTTTTGAGTACCGACTACCGTACTTATATTCCTTAGCATACAAAAAGTGTTGATGTTGAATGTTCTCATTCAATGAACGTGCTAGTTAGTCATTCAATCAAATAGCAGATTCAACCAGATGACGGCGACATAATACTGATAATTGTATACGTAGTATATTATTATTAGTCTGTGCTGATACATATATATCACACTATTTTGCTGGGCACTACACACCTTTTGATTTTCATTTGTTACCTTCACTAACTACGCGTGCAAAATAAACTACATGAAATATCGTTCTTTTAGCCTGAAGATTACCACAGATCCTACGAAAATGAGGGTGATGGTGAGATAGGTTACTCACGGAAGAAGACAGGCGGTGGAAAGAAGGGCTACCAACATTTTGACTCGTTCCACAAGAAGGCGGGTGACAACTACGAGTTTGAAAAACAAGACTCCTATGGGTTAGAAGACGAGGGACAGGCTGGTGCTCACAGTCATAAGAACGAGAGGAAAGGTGATACAGAGATTTATTATTACTTATTATTTATTACTAATAAAAAAATATTCATTTAATTAATGAGAGTTACAGAGAATAGAGCAGTATTCTTTTAGACACAGAGTGTTATACATACCTAGTATATAAGATTTGTTGGTAGATACCTATACATATTATATGCGGGACGCTATCAAATTAATAAATTTATAATAATGTAACTTTTCTTCAGCTGATGCATATCGTGAACCCGAAAATGACGAAGAAGAACACGAAGCAGAGGAAAGACCAAAGAAAAAAAAGAACCACGAGGAACTCAGGTATGATTAATTTGTTATGATAGGTACTTACCTATTTGCAATATTAGGATTATTATGATGTTTTGAACATGATTTTATTACTGGAAATGCCCACATAAGAATATTATCGCAAACGCTTTCCTATGATGTATTTTAACCATGTTAATAATATTCAAAGTTTGAACTGAATATTTAAAAGGATATGATAAGTCCATGACTAATCATTAAAATTACCTAACAATTATTATTTATTTGAATATTAATTACTTATTATTATTCTTTCCTTTACAGAGTAGGACCGAATGACCACAACATAGAAGTTTCTGGTTATGATCCAGCAGATTATACTCTACCAGAAAAATATACGTACGGAACAGGGGAAGAATATAATTTTAAGTAATTATAATTGCTAAGCAATTGAAAGTATGCACCTAGTTAATGTAAAAAATAAGACTTAAAATTTTTTATTTCTTGCGTTGGTACCAAAGAAATGTTCAACATTTAAAATAACGCCCTCTTTTGGAGTTTTAGTGAAACAGTATAAAGTTCAACACTATATTTTATATTGTTTTGTAACATGGAAAATAAATTAATAATAATATAATACTTTGTTTTATTTATTTAAACTAAAAGAAATAAATAATCTATGTATTAACGCCACATTGACGCCACAACACGCGTTATGACTTATGACGTGATGTTCAAGGCCCGTGCCTTTGAACATGACACAACAAACGTTGACGTTAGCTTTGCTGTTTGACAGTTGACGTTTGACTTTTGTTTTGCTTGCGCGATCCGAATCAAGGCTGGATTTATCGGCAGCAAAATAAGCCAAAAACTTCTATACTTTCCAACGATTTGTGATGTGATAACCGAAGCTTAAACTATCCAGAAACAATGGGTATAACGGTCATCGAGATAATTGCAACGATACTACTAAATCTCATACATTGCACGAACACGGGTAAGTAGGCTATTATTTAATTGAATCAATTCGTCCGGCTCGTGTTATTCTAGAGCTTTATTCTTTTTAACAGAGCACATCCTGTCCTGCAATACGAGCAGTTTAGAGCCGTGTCCGGGTAAGAACGAAGTATGTAAACACGATCAGTGCGTATGCCCTGACGACTTAGTGAGGGAGGGTGATGATTGCTTGTTCCCAACCCCCGACTCGGCTGCTAGTCACGACGTCACTGCTGCTATTGTATCCATCTTTACTATAGCGCTTGTTATCGTCGGTCTAGTATTAGTTATAAGGAAATACAATTTAATTGAGTATGTAAGGCAGAAGATTGACTTGAGAAGAAACAACGATGTTATGTATGAAGACGTTATGATAGGGCAAGATGATCCCCCATTAAGTCCTTAGTCTAGTAAAGATAAGCTTTCTAATTTTTTACAAGGCGACACCAGAAATGTAAATATTATTGTTGATATTGTTGTTTTGTTTTGTAAAATATATACCCACTTTCATTTTGTGTATTTTGTTATTAATGGGTATTTTGACTCTCTGACTTCTAATTTTTATTAGAATATATAGTTATGTTATTTAAGCTCATACTCATTTCATTCTTTAGGCTTCATTAAGTTATTACTTTGTATAATATCTGTTATAGTCAAACCCCAAAGCTCGGGCACTCTTAGGTTGGACTGGTCAAACCTCAGGTCTGGCATAATGACTTTGTCAAACTAAACTATTTTTGTCAGTCGTTGTCTAGCTGAGGCGTCTTATGCGCGTGCGATGCCTATGCTGCGTCCACCTACGCCCGTGACTGCTGCTGACTTCAGTCAAAGGGTGAAATTCAAATGTATTTTGAGCGTTGCCCGATGGCTTTTGCCAAACCTAAGATAAACCAGTCCTTACGCAAAGAGATTGTGTTTTGGGATTTGACTATAACATATCAAAATAACATAATATTATGATGGAAGCAATCAAATAGGAATGTCAAGAAATTTATATACATATTTTTAATATAGGTAATTACTTTAATCTTCTCACAATATTTTTTCTATCAATATTGTCATTGATTGCACAAATATTACTCATTATATTGATTAACATATTTGTTCACTTTATTATCAAATTTTTGTAAAACATAATATTGCATTAAAATACATGTTGATGTGTCTATTTGGGTAACAAAATTGAATTTCTTGTACATAATATAATATCTCTCATTCATAAAATACCTATAATAATATATTAAATGCCTTCATAAATAAATGTGATATGAATGTTTATTGCGGTACAAAGCATTGTACATAAATACAGAATGTATTAATGTGCAATTATAATCATGTGAACATTCTTATAGGGTCGATAAAATAACAAATTGTAACATACTTAATATTTTTCTAATAATAAAGTTTTCTATTTTTATATTAATTTGTTCATTTGCTGTGTATAAATTGATTTTGTTTGAAAAACATTGTTTTTAAAATATCTGTAAGTACTATTTTCTTGGTGCATTGGTGCGAGTCACACATTCAGACCAATTCAAACATTATTATTGAGGTGCAACTTCTTTAGACGCGTTGAGAGTAAAATTTCAAGGTCGCGCCATGACAATACCATCTCGTCATGGAGTAAGGCGACGATTTGGGTATCTTTGAATCTTGCCAAAGAGGTTTCACTTTGTACACGTGTGCTCGGCACACACGCTCTTGTTTTATTTGCATCAGAAAAGCTACTCATTCTCTAATTTTGTTTATAGTCACAAAATTAACCAGTGAAATAAAATGTATGAAAAAACACACATTATAAGTACAACTACATATTATACATTCTGTGGTACAACAGTATATATTCTGTGGGACAACGGTATATATTCTGTGGTACAATGGTATATATTCTGTGGTACAACGGTATCTATATATTCTGTGGTACAACGGTATATATTCTGTGGTACAGCAGTAGAATCTGAATAAGTTTCAATATTGTTTAATTTAATTTATAATTTGTTTGTCTATGCTCAATGTCGCCAAAGACTGAATGTTTAAGCATAATATGTTATTCTTTTTAAATGTATCTTTATATTGTTCTAACCCTGTAAACCTATTAATGATGTATGACTTATAATGTTTCTTTGAACTTTTCATAGTTCAAACTGGTTCCTTAGTAAATGTTCACACTATTTATAGATTTTAATTATGATTCTATATTATTTTAACTATATACAGGATATATTTGCAGACAGTATAGGAATTTCCCTTTTCTACCAATCAAGGTAATTCATTACACAATCACATTCAAAAAAATATCCTGTACATAGACTATATTCTATGTACAGGATATTTTTTTGCATTTCAACAACAATTGCTACAAATTTACTTCTAGATGGAAGTTAAGATTGGTTTTTATTAAAAAGTGTGAGCCGAAGTTAACCATTAGTTTATTTTAATCACTACTTATGTTATATTATACAGCATGATATTTTAACTCATGTGAATTAGTGGATCATTTTAGTTTTTTTTCTCTATGATTATTACTTCCGTTATATTATGTTAAACGGATAAAATAAATTACAAATATTAATTACAGGTAGATCTTCATTTTCAAGGTAATTGTTTTTAGTGTTAATCATAAATTTCAATACTAAAACATCATGTTTCCTCATAATTGATAGTTAAAAAAATAACTAAGTTTTCCTCATCTCATATAATTAAAACATTGTTTAAAATAAAGATATTATTTTTAGTAAAACTTGCATTGTAATTTTTGGCAAACTTCCATTATATGCAATGTTAGAATTCTATTTTGAGTTCTTTATATTTTGGAAGTAATCCATTCACTTGCAATTTAAAAATAAATGCACAAAAAGGTGTCAACCTACTAAAACTATAAAAGGAGATCTAAGTGAATTGTATATATTTTTAATACAACACAGCAGTACATTTAAGCTTTTATTTTTTTTAAGCTATGTTACTCCAATTTGCATGATATTTTCTACTGAAACTTTCAACAGAAAAATAATGATGGAACCATGGACGTATAAAAAAAGACGGACGGAGTATCGCCTAAACATTGAGTGAAGCCTAGTAATGGCGGCGACACATCCATGTGTGTGTGCCAGGTTGATTGCCAGATGCAATAAAATTACCCCACACTTTAGTATTTTTATTTTTCAATTTGTTATACTTTTTATGTGTACTCTAACTATTAGAACCTATGCATAAATACAATTACTATTTAGCTTTGACGAATCAACCACTGGACGCGAAATCAAAGGAAAATGTATGAAAACTTGTTCAACCAATATTGGGGGGAGGAGAGGTAATGTCTTCTTAATTATTATTAAAATAAATAAAATAAAATAAATAAAATGTCAGTTTATAACCAAACAAATAGGAAACATGCTTCATACGATTTCAGTATACATACACTTGAAATTTTCAAATTAACTTATAACAGATGTCGTAAACAGTATTAATTAGTTTTTTTAAATATGGTTGTTATATAAGGGTTAGCAAAGTATACATGTTTTTGTGAGAAGAAAATGCTAAAACAAATTTGCATTTTGTATGAAATTATTTTATCGTAATTTTAAAATTAATTTACTTTACATCAACTCCCCGACTTTTGGGAGAATGAAATTTTGAAATAATGGCAACACTATGGCAACAGCTGTCCTGATGACAGTGGCGGCTGTATTTTTTTCTATAAATTTTGCCGTAATAATTTTTTCATTAAAACATAAAAGAAATAACTTGCTTCCCTGTGGAATGTAAACCCCTGTGTTTTGTTATTTAAAATTGTACTGTTGCGACATCATTTAACCACGCAAGACGGCATTTTAAATATTTTTTGTGAAACAGTGACGCAGTTAATCAGTCGGTAGTTCACGACGTAATGGCGGCCGACTAGCTTACTATGGTGAGAGTGTGTGTGTGTTCATTGTCTTTACACGATCGCTAGCTTACTACGGTGGCTTCACGTTGTTTGTTCGTAAAACGGCGTCCGTCTTTTTTTATACGTCCATGGATGGAACTTTAATGTTTTCTTTAAAGCAGACCTAATAATTCAGTGTCTATTTCAAATCAAACTTATTTACCATAGTGCACTATAAAACTATATTATGACCAAGTTTATCAGTTAATGAATATGCATTAAAAAATAAACAATTGGAATTAGTATTACGGTGCATTTATATCTAACGAACATAGAGCTAGAGCAAGAGCATTCATTCGTTATCTTTTAATGTAAATGAAAACTGGTATTTAGTGTTGTTCCATAGCATTGCATGGAATCTTTTCGAATGCACTAAGAACAACGAAAGAATGCTCTACGCCTGTTTAGACTAATAGAATTTGACATAGGTAGAATAAGCATTCGCTAGTTTGATGTAAATGCACCGTAATATGAGATTCCACACACCGTGATGCTACGGCCACACTACCTTACCGTCTACCGGGCTGTTACCGCAATAATTATGGCATTATATTACCGTCTAAATTACTGCATGAACTGATGTGGTTACACTAGAGTTTACCTAGATATGTCGGTAATTATTGGCATTTACCGCAGCAAAAAAATTGGTTGTTTGTAAAGTAGGTTTACGATCGAGATGTTTACGTGATAACATAATGCAGTGGCAGCGCTCGAGATGAGACGGGAGATCGGTCCGTCTCTCTCTCGTTATACCTGCGATCGCGCTCGTGAGGTTTTGGTGTGACACAAGTTTCTGAACATGTCACCCGACTAAAACGATTTTAAAGACGTTATCACGTCAAAAATATTAGTTAATAATTAATATATAATATGGTTTCTGTAATAATTCATCAAGGATTCTTTCTTTTTCAAAAGGATTTTTTCTTTTTCAAATCATCTATTGTATGTACTTGGAAATGATAAATTTTGTTTGATCCGACGCCACGCATTTGTACACTGCGTACACTGTGTACACTGCGATTTTTATAGTTCTTCTGTCGGGTATCCCAAAGAGACAGTTCGGATTGGAATAATTCCAAAAATTCTAGCGCCATCGAGCGCTTTTTCATTTGACCACTCCATGTCGGTCGATACGTGCGTCGCCGGTGAGCTCATATTGCACACTGGACAAACGGTAGTGTGGCCGCAAACGCAATAATTACCGCGGTAATCTTCTTTGATGTGCGAAAGAATACCGCCGCCGGAGCTATTGCCTACCGCCATTTGCCATATCGATTGGCATTGTAGAATTATGGCCATAAGTCGTGGTTACACCTAGGTGTTGTTAAAGTTGTGGCAATAATTATTGGCATATCACGGTAGTGTGGCCGTAGCATCAAGCTTGCCATCATGCAAATTGGAGTGTAATCATTGTGCATACAGGTTGTGTTATTGAAGTATATAATTACTTCAACATTCCATATATTTTAATTCATTTCATGTGCTTTTCTTGTCTTCGTGTATTTAGATTAATATGTAATATATATATGTAAATTATAATAAATAAATATATTTTGAGAATAAATACTCTGTGATATTTTGTGTGCATTTTTATTTATACTTACCTTAATATCCATTGCTGACTATTTGCTTAAAATATAAAGATTGCTATTTTATGTAACAAAATAAACTCAGAACTCCTCCATCTAGAATATTTCCTGTGTTCCACCATATATCACTATTGTATCGTGGTATTTATTGAATGTGTAACTAGAGTACCTACTGTTGAATGTAATCCAATACATCAAATAAAGCAGACATCTATTAGTAAATATTGAACTGTATTTCTTTCAAAACTATTTGCCTTGGAAATGACTTGAGAATGTTACTTACTTGTGTAGCCCGCAACTTCGTTCACTTTTGTACATTTTTGTAAGGACCTGATTTTCAATAGAATCTTTCGTTTTTAAACATAAAAAAAATGTTTGCGTGTACTAGTGTACACACGTAAGAAGTGAAACTTCTTTATGACCTTATTTTTCAAAAAAAAAATTACTATATGCAACTTTACAGAAATACGTCGGATCACGCGTGGTAGGGAAAATGTCACGCGTAACCACAGCGTCGATAAAATGTTACACTAAATTTTTTTCCAACCCCGATAAAGAAGTTTCACTTCAAAAATACAATTAATATTTCTTAACCCACATAACTCAATCAATTATTGTTTACCGGTGTACATGCATGGATTTAACACGCATTTAATAAAAAATCTGTAATTTTGATATTGTAGGTATGTAGACTTACATTTTATTTCTATGAATAATATTAAATAACAGTCATCATTTCATAAATTATCACTTAAATCTATATTTACATAATATAATATTAATGTTGAAGTCTTACTCTCTATCTGGAAAAGTTCATCATTTGGCAGGATGTTGATATAAAGTTTCCTTTTTGCGTTAAAAATAAATATTAAATACTTTTTTTTCCTAGACAGTTGTAGGTTTTTAAGTTATCATCCTTCTTATAAATGGTGTGGCGTGAAACGTGATCATGTACTTCAACAAATTGCTGGCCAGCAGTATCATTATTGTAACTAGCCTTGGGCTCTCGTATAGAACTGAAAAAATAAGAACAGTACATAATATTATTATGAAAATTCTTAATTTTAATGCTACTAGCATCTGGGGGTTGAAGTTCTCTTCTTTATACTAATACTAGCTTACCGCCCGCGGCTTCGCTTGCTTTGTCTAAAACCTAATCACATAGTATAAAACAAAGTCGCTTTCTCTGTCCCTAGGTATGTTAAAATTTTTAAAACTACGCAACAGATTTTGACGGGGTTGGATAATATGAATCCAGATTATTTCATGTCAATTCAAATTTAATACATTCAGTGTAGCCATTTTTTGCAATATACTACAGACTAAAAAAATTACGCTAATAAACATTGTATAGTATATGTCACAGTATAAACTTTCAACCAGTTAAAGTTAGTCAATAAACTTGTTTCTTTTCATAGTCACTTTCTAATATCAGCATGAAATACATAATATAAAACTGTAAGTAATATTATACACATAACTTCATCGCAGCTTTAATTAACTGAGTATTAAATGATATTCAACTAGTCGTAATGAAAAACTCATACATACCACTAAACATATTATAAAACACGGCTAACATATACAGGAATACGAGTGCGTAATGCACTAGCCTCGTACTCGGTTCTGTCTCTCCGGAGCCCCATACTAACATCGGTAAGGTTAGGAGGAGACTCATGTTCGCTAGCGAAAATGATTTTAGTAGTTGTAGAATGCTGACTGAAATGAAAAAATAATAAATAAAATAATTATCCAATGTCTTTGGTTATCAATTATTCGGTGGTGGAAATATTTTAACCATAATACCACAAACGTAAACACGAAAACTAATGTCAAAGTATTAGTATCGTCATCATTTATTACGTCATATAAAAAAATAGTTCCTTTTACGTATGGCAGGGACGTGTGGAAGAAGGAAGGTGTAACTTTTCCATTGAAAAAGAGAGGATCCTCGACCAGTCTACTCGACTGCCCGGTGGGTCCCGTTGGATGTTGTTAGAAAGTTGTATAATTAAATAATATGCTCTTTAGCGAAAACATTTCGCGATTCAAGGCTTCGCTCTGAATCGCGTATCGCGTATGTTGTTAGTTGTCGTGCTCAACCCTCGGTACTTACAAAGATGATTGAGCCCAATTGAAAAACAAAACAAGAAAAATTAAATTGACGAAATTATAGTTGGCTATTAATTAGAATTGTCATCAAATACAGTCTGCATAATTGGAAAATGATACACACCTTTATTTTGTAAGGAAAATCCTTTCATTAGCATCATTGCGCTATGTGTGATGTTTATGAAAACAAAAATGCCTGAAATTTAACAAAAAAATTAAATTGTTAAATGTCGTATTACAATATTAAAAAGTTTTATTCGGGAACTTTGTCTAAAACCTAATAAATTATATACTAAAAGGCCCTCCTCGAGAACAGTGGTTCTCAGGTAGATACAGTGGTAAAAATACACAAAATCTATTGCGTAGTTTTAAACATTTAAGCATACATAGGGACAGAGCAAGTGACTTTGTTTTATACTATGTAGTGATAATGATAACAGTAATTGGTTTTCACAAGTTTTTTGGCAACATGTAAGTAAAGCCAAATATTAACTAACTAATTAGTTATTTAAAATCTATTATTTGAGGTCTATCATGTTGTTTTTTAAATGGCAATATATTTATTTCTTTCTTTCTTACTGTACCGGGTGTAATCGTTAAGTGTGCACAGGCAATTATTCCGTAACTATTGTAGAATATATAAAAAAACTTTAAACTGATAACTAAAGTACCTAACTTTATGAGTAAAATGGCAATAATAAGGTTTTAAAAATAAAACGAGAAATATCTAAAAATTTAACACTCCTAGTACTTTCAATATCAGTTTAAAGTTTCGGAATAATCGCCTGTGCACACTTAACGATTACACCCTGTATACATTGTGATATTTATCAGCTTAATACCTGCAAATGTAGACAAGAATTGTATATAGAAATCCTTTTCCCATATAAACAGATCAACTCCATCCTTTTCTTCATGTGCCCAGTCCAAACAGTCACTTTTAAATGGTTCCACATGATTTAAAGTCATGTTAATTGGAAGTTTACTGAAATGTATGGATTTTAAGGTTTAATACTGATGATGATGATTGAAGACTGCAATAATTTTAAAGAACAATACAAAGATTCTTTTTTTCTATTATGTTATCTCATCTTCAGTTGGTTGCCTGGAAGAAATCACTTATAAGTGATAAGGCCGCCATCTGTGCTGTGTCTTCTTTTAGTATAAGTTTTCTTTTTGTAATTTTTTTTTTGTTGGCAGTACAATAAAGTATTTAAATAAATAAATAAAGATTCATATAAATACATAGTCTAAAACAACTGAGCCTCATATTATGTTCATTTTATGCTTTCATTTGTAGTTTACAAACTTATCTTGGTTTGGTTGAGAAAAGCTTTGTTAGGCAAACCAAAATGTTTTAGTTAGTGAATTTCAAACTAAGGCATTCATAATGTGTTCAAATAAACATTTTTAAAGACTCTTTTAAATTGTAATATATATAACATAGCAACAGGGCCAGATGAAATCATTAAATGCTTGATTGATTATACCTTTTTCTGTAAAGTAGTAAAGTAGAAAACAGGATTTAACCCCTCAGCTGTCGCGGCGCGCCGCGTCAAAAAGGTGCTGTCTGTCGGAGAAATCCGCGCGGTTGGCGCTGATTTACCAATTTTTTTCGATATCAAAATATGTGATATAAACTTTAACCTGTGAGACTCTTGTAAATTTTGGAGTTAACTAGATAACCAAACTATATATTAGTTACCTTACTTACTCCCTGGCGTGTTTATTTTACTTATTAGAAGCATTTTTTCCCACACATTTTGAAAAAATATGACATTGTAAAGAAAAATACTCATAAAAAAATAATAGCAAGGTATTTTAGATTTTTATTTTTGTATTTTCATACTAGAATAGACAATCTTTTGAGTGAATATAACAAAAACATAGGTTTATTTTATAAAAATTCGAGAAAGTTGAGTATGAATATCATCGTTTACGCATGAAAATAAGTGGACGCGATCTCCACTTATGTTCATACAAATACAGACTTTACAGGGTGCTCCAAAATTACAACATTTCAAAATTTTTTGCTACTTGTTTTTATTTTTATTTTAATCAAAACTAGATAAAAACTAACAGTAATTTTTACTTTTTGAAAATATTTAGGTTTTTATTACTTAATGTTTAAAAATCGTCTTATTCCTAAATGACGTCATTCTTATGGTGGACTTTGTTCTAACGTCTGTATGTATAACGTCTCCACATCAATTTTAATTTTAATTTATTTTCTCTTAAAATTTGCGATTAAGAAAATATTTTTTGTGGTAACAATAGCATTATGAAGAAATGCTTTTTTTTTCTTTCATGCTCTTAATTATTATAATAGTACCTATAAAATGAAATGTTGTCCAACTACAAATCGAAAGGCACTGTATCCATACAGAAAAATGTCTAAGCTGTACAAAAGTGAAATCTACATTTAATTATACCATAACTTAATTATAAACCGTTACATTTAACTTATAAATCAAAAATTTCGGAAATTCGAGTTTAAAACATTTTTTATAAAATACAGCTTATGTAAAGGATAAAAATCAATAAACTTAAAGAATCAGAATAAATAAACAATTATACATCTAAATGTTTTATTTACGTAAATAAATTTTATTTAACTCACAGCAAAAAAAATTCTTATGAAGCTTTGTGTCTGTACTATTTATATACTCATGTGGTTGTAATGTGTGGTGTTGACGCCAACATTGGCCAATAAATAGGAATATTTGCAACTTAGCATAAATAACGTTAACTTCTGTTCATTTTTTCTTATAATACATCGGACACAACGACCGCCTCGAGACGAAGATTTATTACCACGAGGTTCCACTTGAATGTGATCAGGAAAGTGATGAACGCTATCCAATCTAGTTTTTATTTTACTTCAATACATGCAGTATTTCCAAGCATATTGTAATTAAGATATAAACTAATCGGTAAAATTGTATTAAAATCGGTTCAGTAGTTTAGGGAGTCCATAGTACACAAACAGCATGAAACTTAAAAATATTTTGATTGGAATAAAGTAAGACGTGTTATGTGTAGAATTTCATGAAGAATCCTGGTATCAGGAATTAAAAGCTGTAAATTCCCAAACACTGATCGTGTTAGTATTATTATCTGTTCATTTGACAAAATATACAGAGTTATATTTCTTGATTTCAAATACTGTTACGTCCTATTGTTAAAGTAAGCCTTGGAGTGTCTTGTCTTCCATTGCCACAAGGATCGTTGTTTGGTTCCATTTGAATTCTCTTTTATTGATACTCAAATGCTTACGAATCAGAAAAGGTTATCCTATCAAATACAAATTTTTATTTTCGAAAGAAAATTAAAATATCAAGACGGAAGTTAATTTTAGGGTTACCTAACAAATAAGTTATTATTGATTATGTAGTTTTAGACAGCAATGTGATATCTTCAAATAGAAAAATTGCATTCTTCTTCTGGGTAATAGAAGCAGTTTTGACACCAAAAATACAATAATTGTAATATCTAGTCATTTACAAAATGAGAGGGTAGATTTATATTTACAGGCGTACTGCAAATGATGCATTTAATTCGTTTTATTAAATAAGTAATTGTTCGGAATAGATAATATAATTAAATGGTCACACCTGATAGCGGAAACGCGATGTATTCATTCGGTACGGAGCCGCGTTCGTTTCCGGCTATTGTTCTTGTTATTCGCTTGGTGAGAGCGCGGCATTCACATTATTATTGCCCCTTTCTATCGGAGTCCGCCAACCGCGCCGCTCGTGTATTTAGTGTTATTACCGGTCGCCTCGGAAGTTATTTACGCGCGCATCGGAGCGTGTCGTCGATTGTTTTACGTGCTGAACACGTAGTAAATTAGTAAAATCGCCCCGCGGAATTGTTAATTGTACTTTTTATTGATATTGGTAATCACGCGCTGACCGCGAGTTTTATGTGACAAGTGAGGTGTCATGGCGACGTCGTGTGCCTGGCAGTAGTGGTGACTATACACATTAGATTGTCTCTTTTCCTTTTATTTTATCTTATGTAATTTAAATTATTCCCGTAATTATAGTTTTTCCTCCCCAAAGGGTACCCTATTGTTTTGACTAATTGACTGACCGACACACCACATATTTATGGAAGCAGCGCACGAGACTTCAGGTATGTACTCACGATGCATTCAACTATTGTATGGTAGCAGAGTAAAATAAATAACAAACAGTAATGTTCCAAGGCTATTTAAAGTCATGAATGCAAAAAAAAATAATCTTCTTCAGACAGCGATCTACATCTTTAACATTCTGCCTACGAATGTACTACATATAGTACATAAGAATAAAAAACCGGCCAAGTGAGAGTCGGACTCGCACACCGAGGGCTCTGAACAAACCAATTTTTTATTATGTTGTAACTCCAAAATTTTATGTTTTTCGAAATTATTCCTCAATCTGCGCTATAAGACCTTATTTTACCCCAATTTCAAAACTCTACGTACACGGAAAGTACCCTGTAGGTGTCGATTCCCTTGCGAATGTCGAAATTTGCAGCATAACCCATTGAGCCCCGAACGGCCCGATCGGTCCACCATACAATAGATTTTCTATTGTGTCTGTGATTCCGGGGCCTGAGTTAATAAACGGCTTTATCTTTTGATTGCGTTGGTTTATAAGTTTGATTTTTTTCGCAGCTTCAATCGACTCAAGTAATCAATATAAATTTCAGTTTTATGTCACATCACGCGTTCCTGTGAAAATGGGTCTTGACAGACAGATGGGCAAATGGGATGGACAGACGTGATCCTATTAGGGTTCTGGACCCTTAAAAACCAAACCCTTTGGGATGCAGCCGTTAATGCTGCAATTTTTAGCAAATTTTGACATTTGCAAGGGAATCAAAACCGACAGGGTACTTCCCAAGTACATAAAATCTTTAAATTTGGTAAAAAGCAATGTTTTATAAAACAGATTTAAGAATAATCGCAAATAACATGATTTTTTAATTACACTTTATAAAAAAAAAATAAGTTCAACTTACAACTAATTAATTAAAATTAATTAATTAGTGCTAAAATAGTATATATTAGTAATTATTAACTATTTTATTGATGTAAAAGTGAAAATAATTGTGAAACACACCTTATATGTGATCTATGCAACGTTTTGTTTAACGCGGAGGTCAACGTGTCAACGGTTAACCGAATTCAAACATCTTCTCCAATAAACCAGGGGAGTACTAGTTTTATAATTTCATATTTAATGATAAACGACACCTACATTCATTTGTAATACTAACACCGCTCATATTTAATGAGCTACGTCACAATTAATACATTGGCACAAAAGTTACCGTCTCACTTTGCTTGACAAGTTGGAAGCAATTTAGAAGACAAAAACTTATCGCCCCAGACAATATTATTCTTTACTCTTTACTACATCATACCGTTAATCACTTAATATCAACATTCAGTTCTATCATAATAGTATTCAGGAACAATTATCTCATACATTTCCTTTCATCTGTTTCAGCAACTTAAAAGTACAACATGCTGACCCGCAAGGCAGTAGCTAAGGACATGGAGAATAAATTAAAAGCTACACTCCATGATTTAAAAGCTTCACAATCCTTATGTGAAAAACTCATACAAGAGCGGGATGAAAGTGAATTAGAGATTCAAGAAATTATAAACAAGAACTCTCTTCTAAAAGCCGAGCTGGCTGAACTACATATGAAATATATTAATAGTGAAGACAAGTGCAAAGCCCTACAAGACGTTGTGGACAGCTTCCAGCAGTGCTCTAGTGACCATGAAAAGGCTCTCAGCCGTATCGCGGAGTTGGAATGTAGCTTAATGGAAGTGGAAGAGAACAATCTCGAGCGGCAATGCAACACACCAAGTAGTCTTCATGATGAATTTGTTGAATGTGGACAGTTAAGTGGTTCTGTAAACTTTAAAAAAATCAATTTCTCTTCGCATAACAAGTTAAAAAAATATCTTAGATTAAGTAAGTTCATCAAGCGTACGCAATCAATTGTTAGAAAGAGTTCTTCAAAAAATGTAGTTCAATTAGATAAAGCCAACAAAAACCTGGTTCAGGAATTAGATAAATATCATAGGGATCTAGAATATTATAAAATCTTGTATGATGTAGAAACAACTGAACTTAAGGAGAAGATAGACTCCTTAAGTCAAATGTTAAATGATGTGAACCAGAAATATTCTTCTGCCCAAATGCAAATTAACGAGCATATACAACAGGCAGATGACCTAATTAAGTTGAGTAATGAGAATATGGATCGTTTTGAGTCGCTGACCAATAAATATGTATGTCAGTGTTCAAACAGTGACAATGAGCAACCGTCGCCCCATAAGTCTGACTACACAGACATACATAGTGGTAAACCCAATACCACAAATTCAACCAGTAATACTAAACACCTTTCAAAGCAGGAATTGATTGTGTTGTCAGATAATATTGGTCAGGGATTTGGCGCTATGCTTAACAATTTAGGGCTTAAAGTTACTAATGTTTGTACGCCTAACAGTTCATTTAAATATATAATCAAATCACTGGATCATTTCAGCTTTAATAAGAATAATATTGTAATTATATTATATGGGGACAGTTTAAATATAAATAATAAGGATATTGATGTAGGATTTAAAAAAATGTTAGATATTAGTAGTAAGACTAAATGTAAATTTATGTTGTGTACATTGCCATACCTACCTGGTTTAACACAAGAACAAAATAGATTAATTTATAATATGAATTTAAAATTGTATAACCTAACAAATCATCATCGTGATGCATTTATTTACTTTGACATTAACTTATGTATTAAATCTTTTACTTTGACAAAGAATACAGTGTATCTGCCATATAGATATAAGCGAGAACTTGCTATGTTAATAGCATATAATATTAACCAGTCTGGTACATGTTCGGTATCAGACCATCAATCTACTATAATTTTATGTAGTAGTTATTATATACATCAACCTAGGTTAAGTGTTGACAGACAATCTAGCCCTAAGCTAGATTTAAACTAGTATATAAGACAACAGCTAAGCAGTCTTTTTCCATTGTGCATCAAAATATTCAAGGCTTGGCTAGCAAACTGTTAGAAATAGAATTGTTTCTGAATGATAACAATATTAAAATATTTTGTGTAACAGAACATTGGCTTAAACAATGTCAGTCGTTAGTAAATATTGAAAATTACAAAGTAAAAAGTATATACTTTAGGACACAGGCTATTCACGGAGGTTCTGTTATTTTTGTACATGATAGTGTAAAATGTAAAGAACGAACTGACATTGTTAGTCTTTCTGTAGAACGGACCATTGAACTGTCCTGTGTTGAGCTGGAGCGTTATATTATTGTTTGCGTTTATAGACCCCCTTCCAGTGACTATAATATGTTTGAGACAGTCATGGAAGAAATATTAAAGCGTCTAAGCAGGAGTAAAAAAAAAGTTATAGTATGTGGTGATTTTAATATTGATTTACTTTTACAAACACAAACGGCTACACGAATTGTTAATTTATTTCAGTCATTTAATCTATATAAACTTTTTAACGAACCCACACGAATTACACCTACTTCTGCAACCTGTATTGATAATATATACTGTGACTGCAACTGTTTAGAGAAAAATATTCTCAATACATTGACTTCGGATCACTGTGGCCAGAAAGTAGTTTTTGAATGGGATTGCATACCTACATTTAAAAGAATTAATGTTAGGCCTATTACTAAAAAAGGCATTAATAAATTTAGGAATAATATTAACAAAAACCTGCCCGTACTAAATGATCAATCCTTTCCTAATAATCCTTGTGAAATGTTTAAAAATCTTTTTAATTTAGTACATAATGAATTTGAAAAAATATTTAAAGTTAAATCTTTAAATATTACCAAGGATTTACCATTTAGTAAATGGGCGACAGCTAGTATACATAGGTGTAGGAACATTCTTTATGAGTTATACGGTATGAAGCAATATAATAAAGACCCATCTTTTCTTAGTTATGTTAGAAATTACTCAAAAATTTTTAAAAAAGTTTGTTTTACTGCAAAGCGTTTGTATATCAAAGATAAAATACGCGACTCTGGTAATAAAGTTAAAACAGTTTGGTCTATTATAAATGGTGAAATGGGTAAAAGCAAATCAAGTAACACCATAAAACTTGTAAATAATGACAGGGTTATTGACAAAAGTGCTGATGTTGCGCTTGCTTTTGAAGAATTCTTCAGTAGTGTCCCTGCTACTATTACTAATAGTTTAAATTCGTCTTCAGCACTT
>CAJQZM010029576.1:24917-36054 GCA_907164665.1 Colias nastes | reverse complement strand
TTTTTGGGGTAGCTATTAACCAATATGAGGTCAAAACTGAAATCCAAGATGGCGCCGACGAAAATTTTACATATTTTCGTCATGGGTGTCATTATCATGGTTTTTGGGGTAGCTATTAACCAATTTGAGGTCAAAACTAAAATCCAAGATGGCGCCGACGAAAAATTTGACATCTTTTCATCATGGGTGTCATTTTCATGGTTTTTGGGGTAGCTATTAACGAATATGAGGTCAAAACTATAATCCAAGATGGCGCTGACGAAAATTTGACATTTTTCGTGATGGGTGTCATTTTCATGGTTTTTGGGGTAGCTATTAACGAATATGAGGTCAAAACTAAAATCCAAGATGGTCGTCGAATTTCAAGATCGCGTCATGGTAATACTGTCGCGTTATGGAGCAAGGCGGCGATTTTGGTATCTATGAATCTCGCCAAAGAAGTTTCACTCCTGACACGTTTTCTCGGCACACACGTTCTTTTTTATTTTATTCTCTTCGTTTAAATGTTTTAGATAAACTTTATTTTAAATAAAGTTTAGCGAATATATTTAAAAAATATATTTAAAGTTAATAATATCTGTCAGAATATTAACATGATTGCCACAGAGTTGCGTTTTATATTAAATTTCTAAATATGTATGCATTTCAATGTTCTTTAAAATTGTTTTTTTTAAGACTTTCTACAAAACTGTGGTTGTTAACGTTTTTGTTATTTTATTTAAGTTTACTTTAAAGGAGTAAGAAAAATATACCTAATTATCGACGGTTACATTGGGGATTTGGTAATAGCTGTCTCAAAAACCTTGAAAATGACACTCATGCCGAAAAGATGTAAAAGTTTCGTCGACACCATCTTCGATTTTAGTTTTGACCTCATGTTGGTTAATAGCTACCCCAAAAACCATGAAAATGACACCCGTGTCGAAAAGATGTAAAATTTTCGTCGGCGCCATCTTGGATTTTAGTTTTGACCTCATATTGGTTAATAAATACCCCAATAACCATGAAAATGACACCCATGACGAAAATATGTAAAATTTTCGTCGGCGCCATCTTGGATTTTAGTTTTGACCTCATATTTGTTAATAGCTACCCCAAAAACCATGAAAATGACACCCGTGACGAAATGATGTAAAATTTTCGTCGGCGCCATCTTCGATTTTAGTTTTGACCTCATATTGGTTAATAGCTACCCCAAAAACCATGAAAATGACACCCATGTCGAAAAGATGTAAAATTTTCGTCGGCGCCATCTTGGATTTTAGTTTTGACCTCATATTCGTTAATAGCTACCCCAATAACCATGAAAATGACACCCATGACGAAAATATGTAAAATTTTTGTCGGCGCCATCTTGGATTTTAGTTTTGACCTCATATTGGTTAGGGGGCGTCCATAAATTACGTGAGTTGTTTTAGGGGGGGAGGGGGTCGAGTAAAATCTCATCTAACCTTACGTTGGGGAGAGGGGGGGTGTCGGCAAATATCACGCAATTTTTTTTAAATTGAAACAAAGCAAATTATACTCTTTTGGTACATTTAATCCAAATAACATGCTTAAGATTTTAATGTTACGGTTAAGATTTAAATATTCTATTGTTACCTTGAACACTAAGGGCCGATTTTTCAATGCTTGGATAAAACTTATTCGTGGAATAATGTATAAAACTACCATTTTAAAAACATATTCTAATTGCCCGTATTTGACAGTTTACGTGACATTTTAATATTATGTATCTTGTAATACTTTATTGGACGGATAAGTTTTATCCAAGCATTGAAAAATCGGCCCTTATTATAACTTTCAGCAATATTAATTACTATTTTTAACTAGTCGTAAACAAAAGCACGAAGCAATTTTTTTTTTTTTTTATAATGACAAATAAACATAAGAAACCCACATTTTGAAAAATCTCACGTGAGATGGGGGGGATGGGGGAGGGGGTTCAATAAAATCTCATGATATCTCACCAGAGGGAGGAGGGAGGGTCAAAAAATGGACAAAAACACCTCACGTAATTTATGGACGCTCCCTTAATAGCTACCCCAAAAACCATGAAAATGACACCCGTGACGAAATGATGTCAAATTGTCGTCGGCGCCATTTTGGATTTTAGATTTGACCTCATATTGATTAATAGCTACTCCAACTCCTTGAAAATGACACCCATGACGAAAAGATTTCAAATTTTCGTCGGCGCCATCTTGGATTTTAGTTTTGCCCTCATATTGGTTAATAGCTACCCCAAAAACCACCCACATTTGCAAATGTCTTTGCTACTTAGGAAAAGTTCAGATTTAAAGATATAGGTAATGTGAATGTGTGGTAACGAATTTAATTTATTTCATTCCGACTGTTTCTCGGAATAACATACATTTACTAAGAATTGCATACAATGCCGGGTTTAATATATTGCCGGTAACATAATATTATGTATGATAATAATTCTTAAAAAAGTATTTTATACATTTCTTAAAAAGCTTCGATATTGTATACAATAATACAATTCATATTCAAATTGTTGTAAAATAGTCACACTTTTTTAAGTTGGTTGAATACACTAAAATACTTATAAGGATCGTACCTACTAATAAAAGTAACAAAATTAATTTTTAAAGTTCCCAGTAATCTTCTGGAATCAATTTCAATAAAAATATAAAAAAAAAATAATGTCAAGTATGAAGATGGTCTATAAAATGGAATGCGCTATGTTTACGTGAGCGTGATGTTCCCGCGAACCACGTGGCGACGTTAGATACCTAAATTTGAGTAACGCAGATTTGTGACAGCGTCCTTAATTGACGTTTCGATAGTCGTTACGGGAGGTAAAATTCCAAAACGATTTATTCAATTTCGTTTAGGTATTTCGAAACAGTTTGATTGGTTATTTTCAATGTTTAGTTAACTAATTGATAATAGTTATGAGTTATGACTATAGCTGTGCTTTATGTATGTAGCTATATCGTTGGCCGGCAAGTTGTTATCCGCAGCTTTGCCTGCGAAATGAAATGTACAAATAAAAACAGAATTTCGTGAAAATTTGTTCTAAGAAATTAAGTGTCTAATGAAAAAAAATTCGGATGACCCAGATAATAATAAAAATGCCGCGCGAATGCCTTTTCTTTTAAAAATAATGGAAATAAATTATGGAGTTGTTTAGGAAATGAAAGGACTTTTCTTTTTTAATCTTCTTAGTTTCGGAGTTATTAATAAAAAGTTATTAATAATCTTCCATCTTTATCAACTTAATTTGTTCTATGTACTGCTTCCTAAACATTTTTCTAGACATACTTACAATTACCTAAATCTAGAAATTATTTTTCACCGTTTTAACGTTTTAACTTAGACTAGTAACTTCTATTAGGAAACTATCGATAAATATGTTATTATCTGTTACATTTAGGTGTTTAAATTTTTAGGTTAGCTATTTATCAAATTGAAGAATAGAATAAGCTCTTGAATAGAACACAATAGCGATACTGTTAGAAGAGGATATCATAAGATTTATCGGTCGTCGACTGAGGAACTCTATTGCAGAATTTTACTGTAATATACAAAACTTCAATCATGTATCTATAGTCTATTAAATAATAAATTTCTTTCATAGCTACTAAACATTCATGAAGTCTCAATAGTGACTCAAAATAACTAATAAGATATTATTTTATACTCCGCAAAATATTTTTTTGAATTATAAGTTTCCACTGATTAAACAATTATGTTGTATCTAAGAAAAACGTTCTTTTATTTAGCAAAAATATTTCAATAATTCAATTGAAATTATAAATTGCGATTATAATTATCATCAATTTAATATAACATCGTAGGAAACTTACAAGTCATCAAATTTCCATGAAAGAATGCAATGGAAACGGAGGATTAAAATAATCGTCACGTAGTAAATAGAGTAATTATTTTCGATTTAGTAGTATTGTGGAAAACCACTTCATTGTCGCACAAAGATCAAACACGGATAGATGAATCATAGCCAGGGACGTCACTATGTGGTTAGGGGCCCCAAGCGAGATAGGGCTCTATCAATAAAATTATGAAAAACTCTAGTTGTAACCATTGTTGCAACTACTTTTAGGGGCCATTGAAAACCAGCGCTGTGCCGTGTACGTGAATAACTATACAATATTTAGCTGGGTTGGATACCCCTTTTCAAGAAAACTTTGGTATTATACTTTATTATTCATATTCTCAAAAAATTCAGACCCTTATCTGAAATACCACTTGGGTTATTAAGACTTCAGACAAATCTATACCATCTATACTAATCTATACTAATATTATAAAGCTGAAGGGTTTGTTTGTTTGAACGCGCTAATCTCAGGAATAGCCCCTTTATTGAGGAAGGCTATAGGCTATATACAAGTTTGTATAATCACTAAGACAAACAGGAGCGGAGCAATGCGGGTAAAACCGCGGGGCACAGCTAGTTAAATATCAGATATATTTTTGTCCAAAACCCCGAAAAACCCAGAGAAACAGGACTTAACCCTATACTTTATTCGTAGGTACCTACAGTAACTTAAAATGATCTACATTCTTTAAAATTAACCGTAACTTTATTTCCCAGAAGGTCTATTATCGGCAGCACTCAAAGGGAACTTAAATATATTGTTTGTGAGTCACTAAATAAACCGCCAAGTATAGGTGAGATTTATAAATGGCATCGGTTATATCAGAACACGTTGACTTATTAAGAAAATATTTCTATTACCTAGTGTTTCGTACTAGTACTTAGAATTATGTGGTATTATGTCGGTTATCGTTTGACTGATGCCTGCCACTGCAAGGCTGCACCTAAGAATTTTATCTGCGCATCGGATCGTACGATGTTCCGAGCCGCCATTAAGTTTGAATCGTACTGTAACATAAGTATTTCACAAGATAGGTACTTCTAGATTGAAGTGACCTTATTGTGATACTAAAATTTACAAAATAAATGGGCACCTAATAGTTTACGCAAACGAATGCTACAAATTACATTATCTTGATGTTCGATTGAGCTAATTCATCAAAAATAAAAAATATAAGAAGTGAGTTAATTTCTAAATACTTTAACTAATAAAGCATCATTATGAATTCATAGAAGGTTCATGTTCCATCGAACCCCCTGTAAAAGTTTAAAACTTACTGACACAAATCCGTGTGCTATATTTACTATCAGTATCTACTGATTTCAATCAATGAAAATAGCAGTCATGGGTGAAATAATAAAGTAGTATGATGAAATTATAAAGTTGCTTGTAACGCGAGATGAAAACATTTTTAACGCACTTACCTAGTTATGGAAAACTTGTCATACATTTTTGGATTTAGTTCATGAATTGATGTGGACTTTTAAAGGTTAGAGTGAAAAAACTCATAAATCTCCATAAAATTCGTTTGCACTGTTATGAATTATCATTATGTAATATTTAACTGAAAATACCTAAACAATATCACTGCATATTTTTTTCGTTTCCCGTTTCCGGATATTTTTAAAAAAGGTGTCATCATTTTTAATCTGTCCATTCATTGTACGTCAGCCATGGGGTTTAATAATCATCAGTTGAAATGACTGTAATTCATCTTATGGTATTTCTGAGAAAACTTTATCCTCTCCGATGTGCTAATGATACAGTAAATTATTATTTATATGTTATTTATTGCAGTCATTTGATTGATTTCTATTTAAATATCATCCGCAACGAGCAATTACTTTTCAACCGACTTGAAAAAAGGCGGAGGCAATTCGAATGTACCTATATTTTATTTATTTTTTGAGTTGTTTGTTATCCGAGATTTTTTGACTAGGTAGGTTCACCGATATATTGATGATTATTATTTTTTCTATTTGGAAGCTGGTGGCTCTCGTGTGGTTTCAATTTTCATTTTAATTTGGTCTATTTCTGAAGGGGGTTGTTAAAAATAATTATTGTTATAAATCGTCGTAGTTAGGTATTATGTATAAGTCATGAATGGCAAATGCTCAAAATTACAGCCAATCAAATCATTCCTCTTTATAATATTGTTATAGAAAACTATAAACATCTTATTCTGGTAATTTACACGGTTCAAAGTTTAAGTCATAAAATTGAATTAATAATAGAATTTGCATATTCCTATTTGAAGAGAGATTAGTACTTGAAGTGGTGAGTTTCTATGTGTTTTATATTATTAATAAAACATACTAGCACTCCACCCGCGATTTCGCTCGCGTTGTTTAAACTAAAACCTTCTCGAGAACCAATCATGAGTGAAATAAAAATGAAAATGGATGCAGCATGCAGCACGTTTAAAGTTGTTCGCAAACTGACAGACAGACGCGGACGCGACAGAGGACTATTTTATATTACATATAAAATAGTCCTCTGTTCTCTTTGTTTCACACGATGACTGGAGGCTTTGGTCGAAATCCTGACCTACAAACCTGACCTAAAACCTAGTCTTTTCCTTTAGTTTCCTCTATCAATAAATTATTTCTTCATGCCTTCCTTTAAATAAACCAGTATAAGACCAGCATATACCTGGGGCCGTATTATGACCTCTTATTTCCAGACAGATTACTCCTTGAATTGAACTGACTGGCAAATTCATATTATGATCGCAATCACCACCCTACATACGACTCAGAACTTTATTAGCTAACTCTTGCATAAATAATGTAATAATAATATATAAATAGGTAAGTAATAATAAAGATATTATGATTCATTTATGCCCTGGCGCCGCTGTCGCGTTAGAATAATTTATTACAAATCATATCCGGATATTTTTTGTAATACAAAATATTCAATCGGTTACACGCTTCACTATTTAATTCGCGGTTTAGTTTTTATCCGTTTTTTTGTTAAAATAGAATCGTGAGAAGATTTATAGCATACTTATTGGTTAATTAGGGTTATATTTAACGGTTTTTTGACGTTTATTAATTAAATATACTTTGGTTCTCGCTCTATATTTTTAGTTTTGACACGTTGTTGTAATAAAGATTGGTCAAGGGTTCGTTTTTAGGCTACATCTCTACAATTTCTGGATTAAAAAATTGGATCTAAGCTCGAAAAAAATATAAATTAATATAGGCAATTTTACTACTAATGTAGTTGCCTACAGCACTAGTACAGGTACCTAATAAAAATATTTTTTTAAAGCTCCTTAAAAAGCTTATTTTTATAATATAACGTACGAGTTACCATAAACTTACACGTGTTTAATAAAATATTAGTAACGGAACATTAAAGCCATAGTTAAACAGTTCAGCAAATGATTAACGAGTCGCGCTGAAAGCATGAAGTAATTACGAAAAAAATTAACTCTTTATGCCTTAGAGAGTAACACAGTTATATTTAATACGGGTTTAATTACGGGACTTCGCGGCTGACTGAATACTGACATGTCATTTGCTTCCTGTAAAGGCACGTTCACATAGTTGCTTGAACCTTATACATATTATATCTCATCTCATGCCTTTGCTATGTGTGCACTACACGTTTTATCGTAGCTTTTCTCAATATCTATAATTAACTCTACATAAATGATACTGAAACGACGTGGTTTTGTGTTATATAGACGTACAAAACTAGAAGTCGAACTGACTTCTAGTAGGCCTAGTAATTCTTTATCTTAATTAATATAAGAGTCTCGATAAGTACCTACAATAAGTACAAGCAACTTGTTATTATATTTCAATAAGTTTACAAAAAATTTAACATTTATAATGGATTTTACTATTTGTTTTATTCAGACTTTTTTATCAAAATTATTAACTTTTAAGTATAAAGTTACATTATTCTTAAGTGTCTTAGTCTAAATTAAAAAAAAATATTTTCTCTCTGAAAGCGAGTAAAACCGGGGCGAGTAATAAATATTATTCAATGTGAACGAGCCTTATCGCAGTCTCTACCACGTCTCTACTCTTCACTGATTAATAGCGGTAGGCTTAGCAACAAGTGACATGGGTATGAATGATGCGAAAGTTTGTGAGATTGTCTATTCGTAGCTAGAAATTGCTGAATCTTTGGAAAGTAAAGGTGAATTAAATACAATCAGAGATCAATCGATTGAATGCTTAATTAATTTTTAAAGCTTGCAATTTTTATGTGAAAGTTAATCGTAGGTATCTTATAAAAAGTTCATTTACTACAACTAGTACTATATTATCTGTGCTTTATCTATATTCTATACAATCTTAGTTTAACACACACTGTCTATTTAAAAAAAAAACTTATTTATATAACCTCTACCTATGTATTTTATCTAAACTCACATCTTGAATACGTTTACTTTGTCTACGAGTGACGAATTTCCATCATCTATAAACAAATTGTCACTATTACATTACATTATAATTTATAATGCTTTATAATACTTCACAGATCTTTTAGCACTTACCAAAATTAGGAACTAATGCTACGTCATCTTGTTAACGTCATTTGTCGACAAATAGTTTAGTGTGTTGTTTGCGATTATGATGGGCCTCTACACAATGGGCAGCGTTGGCCCAACAAATGATCGTCGATGTTTGCCACCATTACGGCGATTATGGCCGGTCCTAACTTCCCTGTAAAAGGGATTTTTTGCCTTTAAAAACCTTGTTTCACACCCACGCTGTCCGTGTAGAACTGTAGAATTATAGTTATATTATCATTATCTCCTTAAATCAAATTAAAATTACTTTGAATTAACAGTACGAGTTACAACCACGTATAACTAAGTATATACTCATATACATATATATATGTACATATAACTATAACCAGTAAACGATATAAAACACATTAATTAAAGCCTTTCCATTATAATTATCATAATTTATTTAAACTTCTTAAATGTTATTGTTCTAGAAAGAGTCATCAGTCAAAAAATTATATTATTTGATGATTCATTCCTAAAAAAAATACCCGAGCTCAATAGCCTTAAATATACATTTTTTTTAAATTTATTATTTTAACTTTAAGGTCAATAAAATATAATTTCAGGTTGAAGGTCGCAGAGTCATTTTTTATCTGTTTACTTAAATGGCGCCAACTTTTTGTCAGTCTACGATGCGAATTAATAATGTACATAGTCATATTTATATTTTTTATATGATTTAACACTGTCCAATTATTATGGAATATATATGTATTTATCAATATTTGATTAATGTCCTTGTCTTTAATTAAGATTATGCATGTTATACATTACATAATAGATACCTATTATAATATGATCTGTGTCCAGTGTCTGTCTTTTTATATTTAAATTTTAAACAGACTAAGGTGGTTAGCAGGTTCTTGAAAGCAGAAAGACTTCTAGGGTTTTCATGCTCGTAATGTTTGTCTTTCTTAGATAAGCTGACTAATTCTATTTTGCTGTTATTTTTCGATAATTGTGTCTAAGTTAGATTTAAAATGAAATAGAATCTCTCTCATATACTTAGTTATACTTTTCGATTCCTCGATTAAGAAAAACATTGTCATAAATTGCTCATAAAAATTAAGATACTTTATAATATTTGTAAGGCGGGATGAAATTACAAGTTAGGCAGGCCTCTATGCCTTTACCACCCTTAAAAAAATATTCCCTTTTTTCATTGGTCTATTTAAAAATAAAATTTTCTTTTTCAGCTCTTGGATAGAAATTACTTTACGTGTTTGAAAGCGCTTATTCCCGGTACTTTAAAAACGATTGCAGCAAAAATGCAATTTATAGGTTAGGTACTGTCACGAATGACCTAAATGCTAGTTAATTAGGAAATCCCGGTATTGATCATATGTTAACGTGATTGTTTGATTTGAATCATGTGTTGATTACATAATGGTAGAAGGCTTTTTGCATGTATGCCTTTGCTAATGCTATTTGTTATTTGTTTGTTTAAATAACCTTTTACCGAGTATATAAAAAGGTCACATATAATGGTTATAGGTTAGTCACAAAAATTAGGGATGACACCTTTCTTCTGTTATCCCACTTTTACGAATTACTCACGATCCCATGTCTTAAGAGCCTTTATTGAAGCAATTAATCGAACATTGTTATGCAAATACACGCAGTAGTTTTTGGAATGCGTGTTCAAACAGACGGACTTAAAAAAAATCAGTTTCTATTAAGTTTCATAAAGATATTTTACATTTTTATCATCTATTACTATTTCTGATAGAAGCATCGAATATGGACAAAATAACGCAGAGAAAAAATATGGTCTGGAAAACCACATGGTTTTATTACTTACTACCATGCGTGATGCGAGTGAAGCCACAGGCTTAAGCTAGTAGTAGCCTCTTTAGCTCTATGATATTTGGCTTATACCATTCAAATCTATGTAAACCTTGTAACAAAACACTAAACTATTTGAGTTTCGCACGTCAAAGATTATAAAAACAAACAGAGATCATAATAAATTTTATGGACCAAAATTCCTGAATGGGCAGCGGCAAATACATTTTTGCCCACGGTTTATTAAGCTATTTTTAATAAGTCGACTTCCGCTCAGTACTCTAGGGGATTGCGTCAAAGATTGCTTTGCTGTCTGTTATTATGTACCGGCGCTAAGCGGTCAAAGAGTAATTGAAATTTTGCGCAGTCGACAAAATTTTTTATTTTCTGTTTTTGTTTGGATTGCTTAGTGTGAATGATTTATTAATTACAGCCTATTACATTTTTGATCATCACCTTTCACTAAATTATCTATCACAATCAATTGTGACTGATTAGTCCTCGTTTAATATTTAAAATCTCTAAAAAAATTAATTACCTATTGTAATAATGTTAATTGCTAGGTACTTTGAAAAATAGGTATAGATAGTGAAATTTGACATTTATAAAACATGAATAAAATTTGTGACGAGTTTATCAGGTTACCCTAATATAAATTCAAAATTATCACTTCAATTCAAAAATATTCAAAACTATATAAAGGTCAAATAAACTACAGCCTTTCAATTAAATTTAAATGTCAAAATTAATGATAGAATGCAGGTGCTACAATTTTTGCATAATTTTAATTCAATTCAAAATCAATTCGGCGTTTTTTTTTGGACAATTCTATTGTCAGACATCATAAAGTAAAAAAATACATGGATTTTTTACTTTTCAATGCGAAAAGATTGGGCATATTTTTGAGAATTCTTACTGTAGATATTTTTTTAGAAAATTTATAAATATA
>CAJQZM010029576.1:0-19917 GCA_907164665.1 Colias nastes | reverse complement strand
TTAAAACAATATCTACTAAAAACTACGTGCTCGTTCTACATAAACTGACCGTTCGTAAAAATCTTCCTTAGCATTTACGTAAAGGCTGCAAAAGCAAGATAATAGTGTTATACACAGTATCATAGGCGTAGTATAAAATATTTTATTGACGTAGGTATCGTTCTTGCATAATATGTATCCTCTGTTGTGAATCATAACATACATATTCCGGATTTAACGTCACAAATCTTAACATGCTTTTGTTGATTTTACATGAGTGCGCGACCTACTTTTAATAAGCAGAAGTGTAATCAATGATGCTTGTAGATTCAGAATATCTAAAGTACAATTGGATACACAAGTTTTGTTTATTTTCATCGATACAGATGCATAAATTAACTAATACATTGAAAGGGAGAAGGAAAACGGATAGGTACCATTATATTAATCAAATTTTATCAAAAATTAATCAAATCATGACGTAAAGCGAAAGGACGTTTACTAAACTTTAATTCTACTTGACTGGTATACACATGGACATTTGGCTACAGTCACACGAGCATGGTAAAGATAACAAACTGAATGAAATAGAACTTTAATTTATGTAGTAGAGACATTTAAAAGTGTGTAGGTACCTACTTTTAATCATGGCTCCGTGGCTCTCAACTTCAATTTAAAGTTGAAATTGAAAACAATTGAATATTATCATTTCTATACAATTTCAACATGACGTATGAATGTTTAAGGCCAAAAAGTTCTACGACATGTAGGTAATAACCTGCTCCTGGTGCTTTTGGAACGACAAATACAAAAAAAGGGATGATATTGGTGAATCATGATCTTACAAGGCATTAAAAAACGAATACCATGAAAATAAGCTGAAGTTCAGCCCCTCAACGTTAGCTTTCCGCAAACCGTGATTCATCGGGAGTTCCCATGTTGTCCGAATGTGCAAATTATATTGCACTTGTAAAACTTTCCGAAACTAATTTTTTACTCGTACCCACAAAGGTTAATAAGCACTAAAATTTTCCGAGATCTCTGGCGTCCTGTATAGAGTTTGATTACAAATAATTATACAATGATTTGTAAAAAAATGCAGGCTTACATCCTTTGTAGTTTATAGTTTTTTTCAGTGTGATGGAATATCGCTCGTACTGAAATTGAATATTTAACTTCGCCACGGCATTGATAGATCTACTTAAATAGAAGTTAAGTACAGGCTTTATTATTATTGTAAATTACATCATTATAATGACATAACAATATTGAACTATGATTCAAAACTGTATTAACTATGTCTGCATAATTCTTCATCAATTCTAAATAGACGTAGACGCTAACAAAATTCTGAATACATATATCTTGTTTTTTTATGAATTCAATCTTGGTTTCCCAAAAATCTCAGTACCGCAATTTGTGACGTCACAATTACAAATAAGACGGTCACCTTATAACATGATAAGGTTCTATTTTGGTTATATAAAACGGTATTAAATAGATTGTGTGGTCGCATACAATATAGGTGTTTCATACATAACAAGAATGTCATGTGATTAATTATTGTTATTATATATTATATGTATATTGCATACGTCACAACGCCACGTGTTTTTCTCTCGCTAATGCAAACAATACCATGTTTGGAATATTACATAAATACACATTGAATTAGTTAAAGGTAAATAAATACATTGTTTAAAGTACGATCTTGATAGGCTTAGTAACGCAATGTGTGTAGAGAGAAAGAGCGCGAATAGTTTTTATGGAAACGATGCAAGTGCATTATTTAGAAATATGTCCATGCTTCCTGAATTGTTCCCCGACGAGTACAATATGGGGGTCTTCAAGCGTAGAGTGAACAGGTACCTTCCAGGGAAGCGCGTACCATCTTAGACCACAGGCGAGATTGTGGCCAAGCGCATCTACAATAAAAAAAGGCCCTTAATTTGATTTTCAAACTATTTTAACTATTGTATGCAATTCTGCAAGTGTCTTGAAGTATTTTATAAGACGAAAGTACTTATTTAATAGATCAACCACAGTATCTAAGAATTCATAGCTATCTGGGTTTTTTACCAATAAAAAAATTGTTTGTCATGATTTGTATTAACTGACTTTCATGTCCGTGCAACTTGTATTTACACTATTAGTTCCTTAGTCATCCTTTGTCACAGGAATTAAATAAGAGCGTGCGTGCCAAGCACACGTGTCAGAAGTGAAACTTCTTTGGCAAGATTCAAAGATACCTACCAAAATCGTCGTCTTACTCCATGACGTGACGATATTGTCACGCGACCTTGAAGTTTTACTCTCAACGCGTCTGAAGAAGTTTCACTTCTATAAAATATTTTTGAAGTGTTTCAGAAATTTAGTGGGTGTAAACATAGAACTTAAACCTAGGTTCAATGTCCGAATCTCTGAAGATTAGATAACCCATTGAGCCCCAAGCGGCCCGATCGGTCCACGACACAATAGATTTTCTATTGTGTCTGTGGTTCCGGGGCCTGAGTTAATAAAATATAATAAAACAGATATCTGATACATGTTACTGTCTTTAAAAACCACGAAAACATGGAAAAGGGTTAACTTTTCTTCAATCTTCAATAAGACTTGCATTCATGACTCTAGTAACTTTTAACTTGATTCATGAAGGCAAGTACATACTACACACATACACTACTACTACTACTAAATAATACTCTAGCTAAATATTTCTTCATTCACATAACTGTTTTCATTTAATTTACTTTCATAAAAAATAATCCAAAATGTTCTTTTAGGAAAGACGATCGAGAATCACAATGCTCAGCAGAATTTTTCTACGCGCAATTTTAAAACATTTAAACCATTCAGCAAATTTAGTTCACCCATTGCCTACTGATATCGACACTGCTATATCAATCGTGCGGGTATATTGCATCATTTTAACGCCTCTCACTTTAAAAAATAGTTACCTAGATATACGCAATATACTAGCGTGCTTCTTTATTTTACTCTCCTGGAAACGCTTTTGATACATCACAATACATAAATATTATTTTTCCCCATTTGGAAAATAGTTTCTACGAAGAAGAGCCAGGTTTCAGTCGAAACGTCTACTACTCAATCAAATGTTATTAATAATTAAAATATTACTTATTTATACAGGGTGTCCCACTATTGGTATACTAAGCGCGAAGGGACTTGTAGTTTTGCATACCCTGATCACGTAAAAATACTTAAACAACAAAATTATATCAAAAAAATTTTGCTAAATTTTTCCTGAAAATCCATGTTTTCTTCTCTAGCTTCGCGCAGCTGGCATATACCGCTTCGCTAATATGAGCATTTTGTCTATGAAAACATAATCTTAAACGATAGGTCACGAGCGGGTGGAAAAGTTGGGCGGGTTGCTTGTTAGGGGTGTACACATAGAGTTTTAAGAATTCATCTATTTGATAAAAAAACTGCATCTGGAATTTTATAAGTATTTTTTACGTACTCAGCGCATGCAAAACTATAACCTCCTTTGAGCTTAGTATACCAACAGTGGGACACCCTGTATAAATATGATTTCTTGCTCTACTTTTATTTCATCGCCCCTTTAAATACATACTTGGACATACCTGATATCTATTTACTTTATTTTCCTTACTTTTCCCCCAATTATTTAACCAGAAAAGGAAAATTTTCATTTACAATTATTTGCCGCCTTTTACTTGCATTGAAACAGCATTATTGCTATCTCACTCGCACACAAACAAATTTAAGCATGCTATTTCTTTTGCACCTGAATGGCATACAATTTAATTTTAATTTTAGTCTTATTAGTCATTAAGGAAAATATTTAGTAACTAAAAATAAATTAAAGAACCATTTCATGGATACAGCACTAAAATACTGAGAAAGACGATTCATTCTTTCGTTTCTTGTTGAGTCAGAAAGTTTTTGCGCCTACGAGAGATTACCTAGTATGTATATTTTTAATAGGTTGTGTAAATATTTACTCTTTTTTAACCAAAACTTTTTAAATATGTACTTATTATCCTAAAAGTACATGTTTTTAAATATGTACTTTTAGGATAATAAGAATTGGGAAAGATTATTTTTTAGCACGAATAGAGGAAAAACATCTCAATTAAGTTTATATTTATAACTAGATCGGTGCGCTTACGCTCAGAATGGTCAATGTGTAATATACATACATGTGTATTATGTACATATTTGTATAAGTGTCTGTGTATCCATCGGATATAGGTACCTACATTTATGTAATTTCTAACTATTAACTAATTTCCTGATCCAGTCAACAATGTCTTTATTGCTAATTGAAAGAAGAAGGAAATAAAATAATTTATAAAAATTATTAACTTTGGACAAATATAATCTAATATAATCTTCGTGTGTAATCTGTAGATTATCCATATCTAAATAATAACTTAAATTAAATATGTAATTGTGCTTATAAAACATCTACCTAGATTTCGTCACTAAGAAATTATATCATACATATTTACAGCACAACACACAAGACAAGCACTTATAAATAATTTTATTGCATAATACGTTGTAATAAAAGTTATAAATAGTATACACACTAACACTAAAATAAACATTTATATTTAAATCTGAGTTATTCTCAAAAGAGGTTAAGTAGGAAGGAGGAAATAACGTAGAGCATGGTAGGAAGTGATTATTAATCTTTTTATAAACATAAAATTATGGGTTTATAATTGAATGGAAAATATGTAGTGGAATATTATGCCCTTAATGTGTCGGATATTTTCTTGTATTTATCAATAGGTACTAATAATAATAATTAAGAGGAAAAATTCTAGACGTGTTAGAATGTGGTGTTTTTACGAACTGTATTGGCAGTTTAGTGGTAAGATTTAGATTTTTTTTATTATTTACTTACATTTTTGTTGTCACTAGCTGTGCCCCGCGGTTTTATCCGCATTGCTTCGCTCCTCTTGGTCTTAGCGCAGCGTGATGATATAATAGAGCCTTCCTCGACCCTCGTAACGGAGTATCTAGATCAAATAGGACCAGAAGTTCCTGAGATTATGTTCAAACAAACAAACTCTTCAGCTTTATAATATTAGTATAGATTAATAATCAAAGTGTTATTAAAAATGTCAAAGGCCAGGGCAATTTCCATTCAAAGTCTAGACGACCTAGAGCAATATTATGCAAACTTGTGTTCATAAAAGTTCGCCATATTATCGTTTGTTATATTTGTGCTACTTAGTAATAACTTCTAAATTATTTCTTTATCGATCGAAGCATGTCCGTTACAAACTTTTCTTTAAATAAGTTGAACTTTATTGACTTTTAAAACCCGTAAAAAGTCTCCCATCGTAAAATTACAATTTAAAAAATTACAATATAAAAATTACGTTTGGATAAATAACACAAAATTTCCCAACAATATTTTGCGGATTGACTCAAACAGTCTTACATAATCTTGAAAATTATGTAACATATCAATAACATATAACTACACATAACAATAAATGAAAATATATCGTAATAATAAAAATGTTTAGGAAGTTTATTCACCCGCACGCAAATCTGAGGCTGTGACGTCACACTATCATATTGTAACGTAATGATAACAGATAAAGTGATAACGCTATAAAATATAAACAATTGAAATAATGTGGGTTTAGTAAAAGACAATAATCGTCACGAGCAGAAGGTTTATTAATCTACACTAATATTATAAAGCTGAAGAGATATTTTGGTGGAATGTGCTAATCTCAAGAACTAATGGTTCGAATTGGAAAATTATTTTTAGGTTACTGTCTTTTAAAATGCTGTAAAAGCGGGAAAATATTCCTTTCGAGTGCACGAAGACGCGAGACGAAGTTGGATGTGTCAGATCATTGTCAGATAGATATAATATACTTACCTACTTATATTTTTTTAAATTTAAATTTAAGCGTAGGTAACAGGTAGGTTTACTGATATAGTCACTGATAACTTAGTTACAACTTTTAGACGCTTATTTCCCGTGCTTATTTCTGTATGTTATTTGAAGATCTTAATATGTTCAACTTCAATTTTGATTTATTGTTAGTTGTAATTTTAATATATTTAATTTATTGACACGATCGTAGCCAGGGACGGACTAAGGCGGGAAGAGGTATACAAAATAATTTCAACGGAGCCCCATTCGCTTGGTGAACTTTTATCTTTAAATGTGTACTGTTTCTTATAATAAAGTTTTATCTCGCAAGATTTAGATTACCGTTACCTTATTACATCATACCTATTTTTTGCAATACTGTGGGAATAAAGTGTAGTGCAAACATATTTACCTAGAACTTCACTGCAAATACAGGGCAGTTATTATATTCGCACATGTGAGCATGCGTCAAACAAGTTTACACAGAATCAAGGATAACAGATACACAATTATGAACAGCCACAGATAACATTAATAACTTTTTGTGAGTGACATGCGTCAAAAATTACAAGGAAATAATTATTGAGCTTGTATTTCCCGTTCTCCACTATTGAAGTATTTAAACTAAGATAAATTGGAAATCTAGATAACGCGCAGCACTATTAATTCAACCTTTTTAATGTAGTATTCCTGTAATTCAAGATGGACGTTATTTATTGCACAACGTCACTTGTTAAGTCTCTTTTTGTTTCCCGCTATAGCTGCTCTACCCGGCTCCGTCCGGGTTTATCCGGATAAAAACAAAATATAATGCATTAAAGACATAAATAATAATAAGGTTTCTACTGATGCAATTTTGCATTTTCCAATACATACCTATTTTTTGGAGTATTTCGAACAAATAAATAATTTTACTTTCCTCTTATATTAGTGTACCTACTACCTACATACCTTTATAGAAAAGCACAAAATCTTGCCGCGCTTTTTATAGACGTCAACATTGACATGACATAAATTTATGGAGAAATATGAAAATATCAAAGTTCAATAATATTTTTCTAATTAACCAGCGGTCCACCCCGGCTTCGCCCGTGGTACATGTTTACATTTTCTCTCCATAAGAACCATCCTCGTACTTCAAGGAATATTATAATTCATATTTTAAAAAGCTGTACATAACTGTTTCACTTTTAAACAAAATGTAGAGCGCTCTTAAAAATAACTCCCTATAAATAAACATAATTTATCCCTTTTTAATTCACATTAAATAAGAGGAAAACCGTAAATAATTAGTAAAATACATCGCATAATATGGTTGATTTGTATTTTATGAATTAAATTATGTTTGAATGTGTTTATTCATTAAGCCTGTACAGAAGTTATGTTCATGTTATGTTTAAAATTTTGTGTATTCACCTAATTTTATGGAAGATCATTGCAATCCAATTTGGAATTCGCAGTTATCCTCGCGTCTATACTCACACTTTTATAGTTTACATAAATAAATCTAAATTGATAAAATTATAAAAATAAATCTAAATTGTTCATAACTAAGAAATTAAACTGAATTTCATGTAAAGTGCGAAACGTCGGAATAAATTACATATTTATTATAAAAATTACGCTTTACCATAAATTGAAATAAATGAAACTCATAAGGTAAATAACTATGAGTTTTAAAATTTAAAATCTACATTTCCTTCCTCCTTTTACAGCCATGGGGATAAACATTTGACACTTTCGGTCAATGAACAATCAAATCATGCATTATAGGTATCACGTGGGTATCACACTTGGTATCACAGGTATATATTGTATTTCTCTGACAAATGTCATATTATGTCATATTTCTATAATTAATTTTAAATTTTTTCAAATGATACTTCTTTAGGCGCGTTGAGAGTAAAATTCCAAGGTCGCGTCATGGCAATACCGTCACGTCAGAATAAGACGACGATTTTATCTTTAAATCTCGTCAAAGAAGTTCCACTACTGATACGTGTGCTCGGCACACACGCTCTTTTTTTAGACATTATGGTCCTGACAGCTGCAGCCGTATGACAAAACTTCTAGCCATAAGCAAAAAAGTCGCGAATTCGCGCCGCGGAAACGGAAGTTCCAGTGACGCATGACATCCATCAGATTTGACAGCTGCTTAACACTAAGCGCTTAACATAGTTAATTATTTATTAATACCACAAAGATAAGGTCAATATCCTCTATACATTTGTACTTATCGGCGCGACAAGATACAAACTTAGACGCTTTGTAGTTTTTTCAATGAATTCTTACTAAATTAATAATAGATTTGAGAGAGAGGTTTATGAATAATGTGACAATTATTTAGTTGTAATTGTATGCTATGACACCAATACCGGATCTTACATAAAATAATTTTTTTCAATTAGGCATCGGATAATTTATTATTAGAATATCTTTATATTTTTAAATATTATTTGAAGACAGTGTTTAAGTAGTTTAAACAATGATAAACTTATATTTTATACTGAATTCATGAATACACGGCTTAATTTAAAAATAATAAGCGCTATTATGTAAAACCTGACAACTCTAGGCTCTATGATAAAGTAATAAGAGTCAACCTTAGGACTCAACCTTTCAGATATACATAATTACATTTTCCAAGAGTTTTTCTCCGTCACATTTTATTACTTGACGAATTAATATGACTATAGAAAAATAATTAACATTTAATTCTAGAAATCCCCAATTATTTTTAATGTTAAAAATAATTAACCACAAATGACAAAAAAAAACTGTAAAAAATACTGTTGGTAATACCTGACTTTGTAATGTTCTATGATACTAATAAGAAAAAAATAAGAAACCGTTAAGAAACAATTAATGATATTTTCAAAAGTAAGATATTTTTCTTTCAATAAAATAAAAGAAAGAGGTAATTTAACCGTGAAAACACGTATTATTAAGTTTTACCAATATTATTTGTATGAAAAGTTACCTCTATAATATTTTCATTATTATAATATAGTTTTTCTATTTCAAACTCTTACTTCGACTACGCCTTCATAATAACAAATATATATATTTTCTTGTAAAAGAACATCAACTCTCCTACTATACAAATCTTAAAAATATTTATTTGTGAATTTTTTATTTTATAATATCAAATTTAAATCTGCACTTTATAAATTTAGTCTTCTTTACAGGATTTTTTTCTTTCGCCAACGTTCACGTTATAGAATTCAAAAATTATAGAGCAATATATTTTCTGGAAAACTAATTTATTTAACGTTTTCTAGTGCTCGGTTTTACGCAAATATCTTACTAATCTAAATGATAAATACCTAACGAATAAATCGCGTTTTAAATCCGTTAAAAAGTCGTTTAATTTCTAAAAGTTTTAAGAAGTTTACACATTGCACTACGTAGAGCGTAGGCTTGGCACATTCAGCCAATGGAGTGCCTTACCGCCCCATAATATATTCATGTACAAGCCACCGGCCGAGTCAAACTACGTACGAACGTCGCTGTGTACGCACGCTCGCGAGTGAATTTGTGCCTCAGTTTATTTTGTGTACATCACGGATTCAACAGTGAGTACGAACAGTGTTATATTTTACGCTTATTTGCATCGAGTTTCGTTCGAGTCTGTTCTCTATCGATTTAACGATAAGCTCGATCATGTTACACGTTACTTGTCACGATACTCATAGTAAATGGGGGATAGTTTTATTTCAATTGTAAATACGTTTAACTGACGCAACATTCGTTTCCTTTGCTGCTGTCCTCGGTCAGCAAAAAATGCATAAACTGTCACGCACACTGCAACACGCATTCCCACGTTTTTTTTTTAACTCTGCACAATCAATCTTACTGACAGATGCAACAAATGCTATCTGTGATGTATTTTATCTTTTTTATCTGTTACGTAAATAATGGCGCCAGTTTTGACACAAATGATTACGGGATTATTTCAAAATTTAAGAGTCGGATAGCTTTTAACATACTATTTGGCATAGTTAAGGGATAATACATTTTCTTGAGTAAAGTATGACACTAAAGATACGAAAATTAAAACATAGTGAACTTGAATTGCTTTTAAATTATTAAAATATCTAAATATCAATGGATACGTGACAGATAGCAGGTGAAAATGCAGCTATGATCAAATGTATATAATAATACGATCTAAAAGACAGCTCCACAAAGATATAGAATAAAGCTAGTTTTTATATTATACTAGTCATGTTAAATGTCTATAACACTGAAACATTGTAATAACAGTTTTAATAGTTATTAAGGATAAATTAAATTTACGCAAAATAACATACCATAGATTAAAAATATCACGTAAAGTTCTTATAAAGGTCGTACACATAGAATAAGAAACCGCATAGCAAAGTAGACAAAAATGCAACAATGAGAATAAAATACGAGATTGCATCAGCAAATATACCGATGGATATAATATTTTAAGGTCAATGTATTGAGTGAAGGTTTAATACAGTTATTTTAAGAATTTATTCGGAGAGAAAACGAATTTAACAGCTGTTTCAGTGAAATCGATTAAATATGATTTGATTGTTTAAAAAAGAACAAAGTTAGGATATAAAGTCGGCTTTAAGTTTCTTACACAAATCCTTGATTAGTCATTTTATGAAATCCTCAGCATTTTTTTCATTATTTATTTACCAAAACCATGTATGTATCATACAACACGAAGATGGTAATAAAGGAGGATAAAATAATAAAATAAATGAAAATGCAGGAAAATGACATATCTCATACAAAATAGCTAAATAAAGTTTTCATTGAACTCGCTGCATAACATTGATATGAAAGATCATCATTTTTTTTCATTTGATATGACCGACAAATATTAGGAAACATACTTGTACATAAGTTATCATTTTCAGTATTTCGTATGACGTCATCCTCAAACCCACACTTGACCTGAAGTTGAGTCCTACATCACAATATGATTACTTACTAAGTTATTTAGTAATAAAACTATTACAATTATTGTTACTTTTCTGTTACATTTCTGTAATTCCAAAAAAGATTTCGATTTAATATTTGTAATTTTTCTTTGAAATCCGTTTCGATATTTTTCTTATTGTCACAAATTATATAATTTCATGTTGTTAGTTATTTCGAATAGTTTTAATAATAGTGTGATTGACACCTGTGTACAAAAAAGGCTTCAAAAGTTCAAAACACAATTTACGTAATAATATTTGGTTTCTGTAAATGTTAATAGACTATAGTCTATACTAATATTATAAAGCTGAAGAGTTTCTTTGTTTAAACGCGCTAATCTCAGGAACTACTGGTCCGATTTGAAAAATTATTTCGGTGTTAGATAGCCCTTTTATTGAGGAAGGCTTTAGGCTATATATAATCACGCTAAGACCAACAGGAGCGGAGCACAGCTTAAATATTTATCTCTTACGGCTCATTTATTCATTCATTCGTTATCTCTTACATGGCTCTACACAAAATTAGAGATCTAAGAGATTATATCTAAATGTTATCTTATTCAAGAATGAATAGGTTTTTTAATCAAAGACGAAGATCGATCGATATATTGAAATTGCGTAAAAGTGTGTTTTTCCACTATATTAGAAATATAGCTACAGACACGATCTTTTGTATCATATAAAAGGTAGTTTTATAAAGTATCAAAGTAATTGAAACATCGTCGAGGGCAGCAACTAGTAATTAAAATATAAATCAACCAATTCCCAATTTGCAGACATAAAGTTGTTCGTAATTTATTATATAAATATATTAGAACGATTTTAATCCTTAAGGCTTACATAATAAGGACTAGATTTGTAGCTTGGTATGTAAGTTAGTAACGGTTTGGTTAAGATTTGCGCTTTAACTGTTATTCGCTAAGTGAACAAGTGATACGTATAGCTACTGTTGAAGTATGTGACGAGCTAGGGTTGCCAACATTTTCTATAATAAAAAAGAATAATACATATTCGTAGTTCGCAACCTTTTTAAATGGTTTATCTTTTTCTCCTCTACGTATATAAAATTCTCGTGACACTAAGTTAGTAACCATACTCCTCCGAAACGACTAGACCGATTCTCATGAAATTTTGTGTGCCTATTGGGTAGATCTGAGAATTGGCCATCATCTATTTTTCATACCTCTAAATGATAAGAGTAAGGCAGAACAACGTTTGCCGGGACAGCTAGTAACACACAAATAAATCGGATAATCTTGAAAGTTTTATGTTTTTAAAATAGAAGTCAAAAATTAAAATATATTGTAAGTTTAATTTGTATATTTCTATACTCTTTAATCAACGGTTTTTGAGTTCGAAAAATAATACAATACGCGATGATACTGCGGTTGGCAACCCAAAGCTTGTCCTTCTTGGAATCGGATGCAAAAATGAATTTTTATTTTAAAATATTAGAAAGATGCCGTATTTGACTTTCAAAAACTACAAAATGCAACCTTTTTTGTTACTTTTTAATTTAATGCAATTACGTAAGCAGTTAAATTCAAAATATTAAAATGAGATTAATTAAAGCAGTTGGAAATTTTTAATTTTATGAATGAACTATAATTGCTACAGTACTTTCAGGCTAAAACACATAATTGTTAACCATAAGGAGTCAAATAAAAATAACAAAAAGATAATTTCTCAAAGAAATATACATCGTATTTTTAAGGAGGAAAATGTATGATTCTTGTACGTTAAAATCATTCTTATGTACACCTTTAAATAATGCCATTAGCACTCTACATACGATGATAATAATTTATTTATTTTCCAAAAATCTTCCTCAAACCTCGATCCTTAGAAAAGACATCAACGCGGTGCATTTTATACTTTTACCAATTTTTTATCAAATCACGTAAAAATCGTAATTTCTGTCACACAGATCATTATTGATGTTTATTATTAAGGCCACAGGCACACATAGAATTAAATTACGTTTATTTCGAAGGTTTATTTATAGCATCCATAATTAAATTAACATAAAACGTCACAAAAACATGACCCAAGTAGGTAATGTATATTTTACTCATTGAAAGTACTAATGATTTCAACAAACATTCGTATGAAATCTAACTATAGATACACATAACCTCGTTAATATTAATAGAATACCCAAAAAATATATTAAATAAATGTAAAAAGGTTCTTTCATCAAGACGCAGCCGCTCCACCATTAATTATTATAATTTAGAATTAGTATGATATTAAAGTAAAAACAACGATTCTCCAACACCTGTGCGTAATACGACACCGCATCAGTTTATCAAACATACATTATAATAATTAATGGTGTATTAAATTTTTATCACCGTGTTTTTTATTTTGTACCGTTCGATGTAAATTTTATATTTAAACAAGATCTAGTTTTGACAGGCTTCAATAATTAATGTATCATAAAGACGCCGACAATTTTATATTATATGGAGACTAATTCAATATTTACGACTGTATTTTTCTAATATTTATTAACTCTATGCGTTGTATACCTATTTTTTAAGTTTGGATATGACACATAATTTGACTCACTCACTAATTTCAAATCAAATGCCAATATTTGTCAAATTGTCTATTTTGTTAAGTTGAACGATCATTTTTTGTTTGATAAAATCTTAAATCAATTTCATTTCATAATATTTAATAATATTGACATTTCATTATATATGACTGCCTCTATTCTCAGTACTCACTACAGGTATTGATAAAAAATCAGTGAATCTTATAGACATTTATGAAAGTTACAAAAAGCCAGTTAACGGTTCAAGAATGACTACTTATTCATCTCAAAAGAATAACAATTATCTTTTAGAAATAACACACTTCTGATCAAAAAGCTATGTACGTTTAAAATATACGTTTTGTATATTCGTGTAAAAAACTACAATCCCTTTCTCTCATTCATACATTTTTCATATAAAAGACAAATCAAATCTTTCAATTAATACGTAAAGTTTTATATGAAAATGTTCACGTCACGTATTTTTTTTCTTTTAACCATGTCTGTCTGTACATGCTTTTTAAATGCATTTAACACTTCTCAAAATACCTGACCATTCGGAGCCCAGTAAAGACATCAATGACTCATTCAGTTTAAACATTGAACTTCGCTGTTAAAAGTGGTTTTGCACGAAATTCGACCTTCACACACGCACACAAGATTTTTTTTTCAACTTTTGTGAAACCCAGCCCATTTATGAAGAAAGAGATCAAGTTAACCAAATATATGAGGTGCTACGATCACAATTGATGCTAATTTCCTGTGCGTTTGGTTAAATATTTCGCGATTCGGTTTAAACTTTCTAACGAATTTAACTTTCTGTATAAATTGTATCCATTGTACTACATATTGTGTTGAGATATTAATTGAATCAAGTAAACGGAAAGCATTTGAAGCATTCAATTGAATAAAGAAAATGGAACTTGCAATAACACTTATCTTCACAACAATTAACTACTCAATAGTAAATAATTGTACTAAGTACACACTAAATTTTCGTGTTACATTTTATATTAGTAAATAATGTGTTAAATTTCACACGAAAATCATCGATAAACTCTATAGATGTAAGATATAATGATATATGAAATGCTAATCAAACGATAACGTAATAATCACACATGTCACAAGACGAATCCTCACTTCTGGAAAAAAACAATTCCATCAGAGTGAAAATAAGATTTATGAGCCATTGATCTTAATGTAAATTTTCATCTAATCTCCGAGATATGATCCAATCAGGAATTATATAATCTTTCCTCTAAGTTAATCTTTTGTCTTATCTTATCCATCGATTCTAGATAGATATGACATTTCCGCAAACACGTCACTTCTGCATTTATATATATGATATATATGAAAACAAATGGATTTTGAAAGTATCTTTTGAAATTTGCAAAAATCACTGTGGGCAGATAATGCATTTGAGACACGATTTTTCAATCTTTGGTTTAAACTTATTCTTTGATAATTATTCTTTGACTAATATATTTCACAACTATTTCAAAAATATGTACCATTGCCCGTCTATTTACATTGAAGTGTCATTTTCATATTATTGTGTAATAGTACTTTATTCGTCGGATGTTTTAACCAAGGTTTGAAAAACCACTCCTAAAATAAAGGAAACGAAAATATCTCTAATCTACATTGTCAGTTACAAATGCAAATTTATGTAAAATATTATTTAACAAGTGTACTTTCAAACTATTCAGTAGTACAGTCCTTTATAAATATCAATACCGTTTCTCAGTTTGTCCGTTTGTAAATGGAGACCGTCGATACACAGAAGTATCAGCAGGCCAGAGTTATTCACACACACACATACACAGACACATAAGTGCAAATAAAACAAAACTTTATATAACTTTACACTAAAATGTACGGCATAGAGAGGTTCATATAACAAGAATAACGTTGTTAAAAAAATTATATATTATCTAGGGATTGAAAAATCTATTTATTATAGAGTTTAACACGACATTTCTAAGAGCAGCGAGCGCGGTCACGGGCTGACTTTGTGGTTATATATCTCATTTCAAAATGTATGTACAATCTTTTCAAACGATTTACCGTTTCCCTTCAACTAAGATTTCTTATATCAGTAGGTAAAGTCCTTGTTTAAATTCACAATACCAAGATATACGACAGCATTATGTAAAGACGTTTTCATTTTTTCCAGAAAGTCTTACATGTATAAAATGAAAATGTTCTCGACCACTTCCATACAATTTTATAACCAATCTAAAAACGAATAGAATAGCGAACATCAGAGACTGTGCGGCGGCTCAAAGCATAATTGCAGTACTTGCTACATCGCACTCGCTCGACCGGTCCTTTCCACTGCAGATTATTAAAATTAACTACTCTATACTTATATTGCGTATACCGTGGCAAGCCTTACTGATCATCGATTTACAAAATTGAGGTTGTTTTCGAAATTATTGGACGGATTAAACGGAATTAATCGGAGCCTTGTTAAAATTGTATTTAGAGCTGGATAATTGCATAGAATAAGTTGATACGAAAATTAAGATATTGATAGCTTGCTTCGATGCGAATTGGGTCACCCTTGTGGTAGAATGCTCATAAAATATCGTCTTCGAGTGGTCGGGTCTAATTGTAGGGTCAAAATAACAATTTGGCTGCTGTACTTCATCTTGCAACCCGATCTTAGTTAAGTCAAGGAGTGACAGATAATAATTAAGGAAGATGCATTCTAGCTAGCCCCTGTTTAATTGTATTGTGGTCTCCACCCTTTTTCATGAAAATATTTTTAAAGTTTGAAAAGATTGAATTCCATTAAATCTGAACTAATTTAGATAAAAGATGAAGCAAAGGCTTTCAATATAATGTTTACGTTACATTTATATGTTATGTATTTATTAAAACGTTTTGGTTTTGGTTTATCTACACCTAAGAGATAAATTGATAAAACAGCAATTTACAAACTAATTGACGCACACAAAAAGCCATGAAACAAAATGTGTGATGTGTATAATCGTAAAGTAGATTAAGAATATATTTAACTTGTGTATCTGCCAAGTTTTGTTGCGAAGTCTCCTGGTCACTAAATTATCCAGTCTTGATTGAGGATGTGTGAAAGTTGCCATTTTAATGCATTTAGTTATATTTTTCAAGAATCCTTTGATCTCGGTACTAACTACTAATGCACTAAGGTTGAATGATGATGATGGTCTTTTACAAATGGGGCAATAAATAGAAATATATTTTAAAGACAATATAAATCTAACTGAAAGTCTTATTTTTTGTTACGTTTAATTTTTATGATGTTTGTCTGATCCAAATAAATTTGAGAATCGAACACATGTATTTTTCTGGCTATAAACAAAAACTACGAGCACAGTTTTCAAATAATCTTGATTAATCTGAAGTTCGCTCCACAGATTATATTAAAAAGTTATTTGTGTAAGTAAAAGTTGGAAGGAAGTCGTGCGTGAGCAAAGTCAATTGGAATAGTGAAAGGCGATCGTAATTTAATTAAATGTGCGTCATCGACTCCCTTGATTTCAAGCAAATTCGTTTTGAAAAAACCCATAGACAACGTATTGCATAATCTGTACTTTAAAGCTTTAAACAGGTTACATAATCTGTGGGACATTCGATGCTTGAAAACAGTTGTTTATGGTTGTTAACAGGTGCAACACATTAGGCGATAGGGAAGTCATTAGAGATAGTGTAGACACTAATTATGTACAATTATTCCGGACACCCATTAACACGTAAAAACGCGCTATTACACTGAATAGCTATTTTAAGATATGCTGATAATTCATAAGTCTGAGACTAACGGCTTTGTGCTTTTTAAAAAAGTGGCATATGTTATACTTGTTGGAGATAATATTTTATTAATTAATAGCTTACCTAAGTTAAATGACTCTTTAAAAGTTTCTTCTGCCATAATATACATCTTTTCTGCACACAAACCCGAACTTTAGGCGCAAAACAAATTGTTCAATGTGTTAAAAGCACCAAACTGCTTTTAATTGTTGAAAAGTTATTTAGAAATCGTGTTTAAAACACAAAAGTGTACAATTCTGTAGAATTGTGCAGCGGTCAAGCCAAAGTACCAACACAATATCGCATTCAGACATTGTTTTAAGAACACGGCGATGGCGTCAGGTTGTCTGTCCGTGTACACACACATACATACACGTATAATGGGCAAAGATGTGTGTACAAAGGTAATGGCTTTACGTTTAGGCTTTTGTTGTGGGATAAAATGAGCTAAAAGTTAAGTTTGTATTATTTGTACAATTTGCGTCTTGTTAAAAGCTGAAAAGGTTGGGCTTTCCTAAGCTCAAATGTATCTAGGGCTAATTAATTAATCACAAACTTCAGCTATAACATTTTCAGTTAATACTTTTTTATATAAAGTAAAGTACTATAACCTATAACAGTTACACACATAGCCACGTTAGACCAATCAAAAATAATAATTTCAAATTATCCCATAACGAGGGTGATTGGCGCAATTACGAAAAAACAAGCCTCCTGGTATGGGCATAATGGTCTATTAGGTACTATTAATGTAAAAAGTGGTTCAGTATGAAAGGGCCCTTATAGCGTTCGTTGCCAAGAAGTCTGCCGAGCCGCACGCACACGCGCGCACTGTGAAACCTCACGCACACACGCGTCGGGGAAATCAGCCTGCGCGTACGCAATGGATGGTAATGATGTCCCCAAAGTTTTGAATTCTATCCACGTACGGTGTAAACTGGAAATGAACGCTTGTGAGCATGAATTATGTCAATTTATTTACTTCTCGACGACACACTGTCTGCATTACATTTGCGTGGTCGACTTCTGGGAACCGCTGGCGTTCCTTATGCATTTTGTTTATATGAGATACATATAAACTACTATATACACTAAAGTATATGGACAAGGATTTTCATTGTTTGCAAGAAGTTTAAACTTGAACTTAACCTTTGTATCGATTTTTGTTACAACTGAAAGGTCAGTCACGAGGATAAAACTAAAATGAAATGAGTATTTTACATGTTATAATGTGATTAAGTTCTAAAAGTTTTCATTGCCATTTAAAGAGCTTTTTAAAAATCCCTCATTGAGCATTATTTTTGTAGTAGATAAAAAACATGTACAATTTTTATAAATATGTAAATGAAAAAATCAAATCAGTAATGTTTATAAATCTAAAGTATGCGGAGTTTTCATTCGAAACACGGGATAATGTTATTTAAGATAAATTATTCTGCCTCTGGATATCATCAATAAACAATGTGAATATTGTTGTATGATGCATACAATTTACAATGTTGCTGAAACTACTGTAGAAAAAGACAGAAGATAGGAAAAAGCCTAGGTGGGACAGAGACGTGAACTAGATAAGTTTCATCAATTGACTCAATTTAGCTTCTTTGGTGCATGTTTTATTAAGTTTATATGAAAAGACTCAAATTATTATGATGGCTACAAAGTACAAATCTACAACCAAATAGGTTTACAAACCTATGAACGATAGTTATTATTAGGTACTTACCTTAGTAGGTAAGGTAGCTAACTCTTTTTTAATAAAACCAAAGACAAATCAAACCATAATGCATAAATATCAAATAATTGCAAGTAGGTATAATTACTTCAGTAATTACCAAGCAAATATAAATGAAATCACAGTAATAATTAGTCATCCCACGGCTATCCGTCATGTGAAACGATCTGCCCTTGTGATCTAGCTCTAATATTAAATATCTATGACCTGAAAACGTCATCTTCGATTACAATCAGCCATTATAGTACTATCTAGATTGAAATAAACCAGTTTTACGTGCACACTAAATGCAATAATGCATTTTACTGCATTAGTAATGTTCTAGTTACTAAAAATAGAATGGAGTATACGAACTATTAAATTTAATTTTATCTTAGGTCCACTATTTAATAAAGTTACGTAATAATATTATGTGATACGAAGGTTTTAAAGAATTAAATTAATAGAAGCGTTTAAAACTGGAGCTCATTTTGACAGATGACATTTCACGCATCGGTCGGCCATATTGCTTACTATTTAATAGGTACCTATAAATACTAGATACTATTGGGATAAAACTTGACTTAATTTATATAATTTAAAAGCCGTCAATATGAAATCATTTTAATTTCCTCGTATTGGCTCTCTTCTCATTATTTATACACCAAACTCCATTATAAATATATTGAATCGTTCGTAGACATAAATGGAGCAATAAATAAATTGTAACATATTTTTAGCGTGGGCAACGATCTCCTTACCTCCCTTGGGAAGATATCGCGATATCTCGTGAATCCGCCCTAATTTGATCCCTTATATTTCCAGTTTTACTTTTATGAGACGCTTTTGAGAAGACTTTTCATTTTTGATAATTTCACATCCTTTTAAGTAGAATAATTCGATTTTGCAATTATTTTAAATTAAATTGGAAACAAAGGCGGTTTCTTTGTCTACATGGCTACTCTATCTGGCTCTACCTTTTATTTAAATGTCTTTTTTTACCATTTCAGTGTTTTTCTTTCCCCTTTATATC
>CAJQZM010029573.1:0-12307 GCA_907164665.1 Colias nastes | reverse complement strand
CGATTGTAATTACAATTAATATACCTGGAACGGTTAAGTTGCAATTGTAATTACAATAAATAATGTACGTTAAAGTGTTCTTCTAGTAGGTATAAAATGTATCTGCCATACGTTAATGTTTAAAATCCAGTTGTTTCTATAAAATTGAAAGTTATAAAAATAACAACTGTTATGTACAAAATTAATAAATAAACATGCAAAAATCTATCTGTAAGTACCTACTTAAAATTTCGGGACAATCGGATCAGTAGGTTCGGTAAAATAATATAGAGCTGACATCACTTTAAACCGATAAGTACCTAAATACATAAACACTGCTTTATTTAAGCAAACACCACGTAATCCGCAGTTTTTAATCTATATTATGCAAAATAATTTAATTCTTATGAATCGCTTTTGCGTGAAGTATTGAGCTGATCACAAACTATCCTGCTCATAATAGTCGTAAGATTAATGTGCCTACTTTTAAATAACTAAATAAACCACGAAGACATTACCTACGTCCTACACTTCTTTTAGATTACTTCTTTTGGTATAATATATTACCTTTGCAAAAGGATTTCCTTGCAGTGGATTTCTAGATTTCCTATATTTGATGTGAGGTCCCGTCTTGTGCATTTGCGCGAGGGACGCCATGGCCCTCGAGATTAAACCTTGGCCTACTGCTGGCTGGCTGGCTGCTGTGGCTGCCTGAGTTATTGCTGAAAATCATTATTGTAATTGTTAAAATACACGTGTGCACACGTGACTGGAATTAATCTACCATTATTTTTTTTGCAGGCGTAAGTTAGGCTGGTTATTGTTTTTGAAAATCCTAGGTTATCCTATTCACATTAACAAAGTAAGAAAATATAGAACATATGGCTTGGCATATGAACATCCAAGCCTTTTATTTAGTGGATTAGGAACAGTTATTATTTTTCCATGTTTCATATTGTTTATGACAAAAGGACAAACACTTCACCGTTATGTATGAATAGGCAGGTGCTAACACGCCACTTCGCGGATTATCTACCTCGAGAGATACCTTAAATCTTATTACAGGTGAGTAAGGTATAAAATGTTTTAACTCCAGAGCCTGAATTTTGTAACAATTGTATAGGAGGCGTTCTGGTGATTGTGTCAATTGTAGAGCAGGGATTAAGCTGCAAATGAAAGGGTTTATCTTCCACATACAAAAGCAGACTTTTCGTGAATAAATTGTAAGATGTGTACCATTTATATTAGAGGTAAATTTTGGGGAATTTCACACTTTATTCAAAGCTTCTTCTTGTATTCAAAATTGTGGAAAGAATAATAAATAAATCCATTATTAAATATGTAATAGGAGACTGATAACATTTTGTATAACAAAATATTTTGCATCTTTGCTTTTAAATATTTCTAGACCAACAGTTTTAATCAAATTAAAATATGTCTTATGAATTCACTCATATCTTACATCGCTGTATTAACTTAAATAAACCTTTTAAAAATACTCTAAATTACAGTGCCTTCCGGGTATTCCAAAATAAAATGAACACGCATGAAAAAGCTATTTGATAAAAACCCTTTGACAAATCTATCACATATGCACAACAAAGGGTGATTCCCATGCAAAATCCGCAAATTTTGCAATTCACACAGCTACATTTCCCGTAAATTCGATAGCGGTACTATGATTGACACATTCGGGTCCATTCGATACGGTCTGCACCAAGTGTGGTCTTGGCATCAAAGGTGCAGTGTGATCACACCTTTATCGATTTATTGATGATAGTAGCGGTACATGAACACCTTATGTTGTGGACAAAACAAAGTAAAAGTGCACCTAGAAACTTATGTGGCTTTGACATCACCACATACACCTCTCTTCAAAGAGTAATACTGGAAGTTGGAATTTAAACTTAATGTCAGGTTGATTGTAGCAACAAACTTTTTAATTTATAATCTAACCATGATAAGAAGAAGAAATAAAACTAGTGTAATAATCGTGCTGTTCTGAAACTGGCGAGATAGCTAACTGATACAGATATTAAGACGTTGATTCTCAGGCTGACTGTTTTATTTAAATAACGACTTGGTTTGAATTTGATACTAATCTCCTAAGTACATTGGAAAGAATATTAACGTTTATTAGATTTTAATGTCCATATGGCAAGACTACGCATGATTTTATTACACGAATTCTGCTTAATAGCAAGATGAATATAATAGTTGGATAAATGTAAGTAATACATTATTTTGTGACTATAGCTTAGCATTTCTTCACCAATTCTAAGCCGCTATGCAAACAGTCAGCTACCAGATAACCAAAACATATCCTTATATCACTTCCAGCGTTCCAGGGACACGTTTCAGGCATATTTGCTGGCTAAAATAACACACGCTCGGCCACTGGCCAGTCACGTCAGTGTTATTGTTGCAGATAATCCCCTGCTGTCTCCTGGGATTGACAACTTTGCATCTGCCTAGCGCAAATATTTTAGTACGGTTCATGGTATGAGCTTAAAGCTGTTGAGAATATAAAATTATGTAATGTAAAATGATCGTAACTTGGCAATCCGTTACAGTTTGGCTGTGTGTATCGTTAAAAGAATTATAGATAATATGAACAATTATTAAGGCTAAATTTAAGATTCAAAATTTCAACTTAAAAAACGGGGTTCTTTTATTATTGATCCACCTTTATTTATGATTTTTGTACTAGGTATACCAATTGGCGTATTAGTCTCAAAAAAGCACTTTATAATCCGCTTAAAACGCATTTTATTAGCCACGTCATAAACTTTTAAGTATCAAAACGCTTCCGCCCATGGCGGTTACTCAACACCAACTGTACCTGCTCTTTTTGCGGATTATAATCCGTTAATAGTGGGCATTGTCCGCAGATGACGGACACAGTTTTGAAATTATCTGCTGTCATATTCAGGGTTTACAATTTGCAGTTAAATTGCAATGGTAATAATTAAATAAAACTTACGAGAAATGTGATATGCGTGAAAATTTAATATTAACAAGTTATTACACGGATCCAATGAGGACATTTGTTAATAACTACTTATATACACACTTATTTTTCTAATATTTGCTATTTTTAATGCTCAACAAAATTTATTTTCATAAACGTTTGTATCATTCACCTACACATAATTAACTCTAGTAATTTTAATCTAATGAATCAAGAATCAGGATATCTAGACGCAATATTATCCTTTTCGGATATATTTCTTCACGGAGACAACCCTACAAGCCTCACTCTCGTTACACTTGCGTGCAAAAAAACCCGTATCAAAAAAATAATAGGCAAGAGTTGAGCTGCATCTACGGGAGCATTGTGTCTTCCCAGAAAGTTGTAAATCATATTATTTGTATAAGTAAATAGCACTCAGAATGCAACTTTATCAGATAATACCAAATCTTTTTCGCAATTGTCAACGAAAAAAGTCGGTCATTCACCACAATGATGGGCCCAAACTGCACATGTAATCCCAAAATGAATTGCAATAGTAATTTTTCATTCTCGGAAGGTGGAATTAGAGCAAAGGATTGAAAAATACATCACACTGGACAATATATTCAACAAACTTCCATTCGGTCAAATATTAATAACATTTTTTTCTTATATTGGGCACACGTCTATTTTGCGGTGTAAATGAAAAAATAACTGGGTTGAAAGATTTAATCATAGTTGAATTTAGGAATGTTTATCTCACTTTAATCTTTTATTCGAAGCATTTCTTAAAATTACTTAGATATTGCCTTTATACCTGATTGTAATGCTACAAATTATAATACATACTCAGTAACATTTACTAAAACGAGTTTTCAATTCATCGACAAATTGTTTTTAAGGAAGCGTTTGAAGGCAATAGAGAAATTGTTATTTTAAAGTTAAAGAAAATAAAATTCCGCTCCGTTTCATAAATACGATAGGTAGTTACAGATAATGAAACGGAATCTATACACACACATAAACGATCTATCAAAAAGTACAGTTACATTTCAAATCATAGTATCAAACAGGCCCACACAAACAATTCTATTTACAAATCCGCCCACAAACATATTCGCTAAGACGCACTCAAACCACACGTATTATTGGCCGTAGGTACTTCCTTAAAAAAAATATGATCCACAATGGTCAGATCTATGTGAAAGTTTGATACATTAAACTCCCACGCATGCACCGCAGTGTACAAACTCTTTACGTCAACCCGTTATTTTTGTAGGGCTGTGTTTTCATTTTTCAGTGTATAGTCAAGTATGTATTTGTTTTATGGAAAGTGTTTATTGAATAATATGATTTGTTAGTTTGGCGTAACCCTATCATAAATATTATTGAAATGCGAATTATAAATACTGGCTAGTAAGCATTTAGTGTGGGAGATAGTACCTAATGTTATCTAATGAATCAAATATTATTGGAGTAATTTGAATATTGTAATTTTAGAAACAGAGCAATACTGATGATTATATAAAAATAGCTGTCCACATAATATTGATTTAAATACACTAACAAAAGAGTCTTTTATTAGTAGTAATGTTACCACAAAACGTTTTCAGTGGTCAGTTACAACTTACAAGTCATCATCCACCTTTACAAGAACCTATTGTAAAGAATATACATTTCACATCAAAGTACATTTAAACTATCAATTCCAAAAGTGCAATAGTGACCTATTGAAGCCATAGTATTCACTATCATCTCCATTTACCACAAATTGACAGATCTGATATTATGTAGATATCAGGGTCTTCAATTAGAGCGGGTGCTATTGAGTCCTGTCACAAGGAAGACTTTTGTCGGAACGAGGGTACTCTGAATGAAATCGTCGTCCAATCTGCAAATCACTCTTGGAGCAGAGGTGCGACACATTTGGTTCAGAATTGTGAATGAATATATAAGTAAAATAGAGCGCAGCCTTTTTAGACGATGTTTGTATTTCGTTTGTTATTGTTTAAAAGTAATAAGAGTATGCAAGAAACATAAAATCAAAATTATTTACGAATATGAATTTAACGACGGCAATACAAATATTATACATACCTAATGGCGGTAAATAGCATATTTCTTTCAAGTAAAGGCAAGGCAGATCGAATTATACAGAAATTTGACATCCATATAAATTTTTGCTAAAATTGCAAAACAAAAGGGTGCTCCACATCTGAAATAGCACAATATGCACAGTGAGGTGTGGACGGGATTACCGGACTCTGGTCAGTTGCTGACTCATGCACCCTTGCGACACTCGCAACCCTTATTTACGGGTACCGATAGCAGAAAAATTAGAAAGTATTTTTGAGATGTTTAAAGGAAAAGAAAATTACACAATAATTATTAGTCGACAAGTACTGTGAGTAACAAGTACGTATTTTAGGGGCTGACAAGACCAAATTTAACAGTGATTGCGCTCTCGTTTACTCCCATACAATTGGACAGTGTGCGCAAACGAGAGCGCAATATCACTGTTACTTGGCGGGATCAGGTCGTAGAAGAAAATAATAAGAAAATATGTGATTTAAGGAAATGTGTGGGTCATATGCGAAATATGACTCGTTAGAGTTTCAGGTAAGTATGAATATGTTGACTTCGTGTTTTAAATTGCAGACCCGTACGTCAAAAAAATAAAGACATAGAATCGTTTAATGATGATTTTAAGACCAATCTTTGCAATTACATATTTTCTATCGAGCCGATTTCGTCCAATTATGTATCGAGTCCGTCCACGGTCTTCGAAATATGATGAATATTAACATATATTTTTTTTGATGGGCTAAAATAAATATCTTTTCTTAAAAAACTGCTCAAATAACTTCAATTTGGTGTTGTCAGCCCCTTAATAGAAAATTGTCAAGCTTTTGTGACAGATTTTCAAATATTAAAATCTCTATATTATGGTTGTTATTCTGCTATTCTATAATATATTCTGAACATTCTATGTACCTACTTTACATGTTAGAATGTGGTTAGAATAAGAATGCGGTATTTTCTTAATTATTAACTAGTATCTAACATAGTAATATAATAATATCATATACGCGTATACGTAATACGTATCAGGGAGTCATTGAAGGTAAGATTTCACTATACAGTGATTCACCTAACAATCAAAGTTACAGAAATTACATAATAAATGTAACTGTTTTTGCTAACGCTACAACATTGAACGGACATAATCCCGTACTATACGGAAGGGTTCTACGTAAAGACGGGCGCGACGTGTCCCCAAAAATATTACCTGTAACGCACACAATAATAGACCTTATCTCAAATGGGTAAGATATATTTTCGATGGCAGTTATAGCAGCTGCACAAGTGGCGCAGATGTCCACATCGACTATGTGACATTTCCTATGTAATAATATGTTATGTATTTCTCTAGCAATTTAGTTAACCCTTTATGATGCAGTGTGTAACTATTTTCAGAGGGATTATTTGTTGACTGCCCAAAATTATTGTTGTAAAAACTTCTTTAGCTGCATTGAGCACCTTTCAAACAACTTCAAAATAGTGCAAAAAAAATAATAATAGGTAAATATGGGATAATTGAATTGCTTCATGTCTCCAACATGCGATGAAATTATAAATTTGAATACCAAAATTCTGTGTTATAAAATTTTCCTTCTATTGGCAGTCCTTGTGACATTGTTATGTTAAAAAGACATTTTTAGGAGTAGTAGTAGAGGCAGTAAATGAAGTTTGTTTACATAAACAACTAGAGCATAGTTCCTGTTCCCGTGGGATTTCCGGGATAAAACCTATCCTATGTGTTAATACAAGTTACCCTCTATATGTGTGCTAAATTTCATTGTAATCGGTTCAGTAGAATGTAGAATTTGCGTGAAAGAGTAACAAACACATACACACACACACACACACATCCTCACAAACTTTCGCATTTATAATATTAGTAGGATTATATGAGAATTATGTATGGTGCTGAAATAGCATAGGTATATCCAAGAGGAATTATTGTCATGCCATGGCAAATAATGTGAAGTGGATTACAAAGATTTTACGCTATGTTTAACTTATACAAAATGTTAATATAATAAGAAAACCTGTCATATTTGGTAGACAGAAGAATAATGCTGTTAATTCCGACATTGGCAAAAGGGCATTTAATAGATGGATATAAATAAATATTTTACAATGGAATAACTTTTGATGACATTAATTTTTAAACAACTGCAAAAGAAGGGTTATGTTTTTCAAGCATATGAATTTATTTACTAGCTATGCCCCGCGGTTTAACCCGCATATATAACCTACCTCGATAAATGGGCTATCGAACACCGAAAGAAATTTTCAAATCAAACCAGTAGTTCCTGAAATTAGCGCATTCAAACAAACAAACAAACTCTTCAGCTTTATAATATTATAGTATAGATTTATATTTATTTCTTTGCCACCTCCTTCAATCCAAACCACTGGACAGATGTTGATTTATGATGTTTCATTGTATTCACAAGTAAAATTTAAGTTATAGTGAGATAGATTAAATAAATTGAGTTGTTGATTGCCGTTTAGTCTTTTGTTTTTAAAATAATAATAATTCTTGTTGTATAATATAAAAAGAAAAATATAATTGCTGGAATTATGGTATACAACAACAAAATGCTAATATGTAATTATTATCAGGGTATACGTAGGTTGTGATTACAAGCAAAACTTTCACTCATCTTAAATATTCAAATGTAACAAAACAATATTTCATATAGGATTTAAATAGTTAGATATTTGTATTAAATTGAAATGTTTTGTTTTATTCAGTCAGTTATGGTGTATTTGGATTCATTCATGACATGTATCCCCATAAACTAAATTTAAATGAGTTTTGTCAACATCTTAAACTAGTTTTCTTATTAGAATTAGTAAAATGAAATTACCTAGCCCTAATTGTTAGTAAATTTACTATCAATTAATTATCATTTTTTATTAAACAGAAATAAATTCAAAGATATGATGCCAGAAATAGCTAACCAACTTAGCTTAACCAATAGAAAAAATAATAATGAGATTACTACGCCAAGACTACGTAAAATAAAATAAATATTATTTTACCTTGATAAGTGCTGCATTGTGTTCTTATACCAAGGGAAAGGAGAGAAATGCCTTTCCTTAAAAAGTTCATCTAAAACAAATAAATGTTAGGTTAGATAATTATTTAAATTCATTTTGATACTTTCAAAACATTTCTAGGGAAAGAAGAATTGTTTAAGCAATTGTCGGTAAAAAACAAGATTTAGAGTTTACCTCGAGCACAGTTTTAATTTATAAATATTATTCTAATTCAAAAATTTCCCGATCAAAACATAACCTGCAATTTCTATGATTTGACTTTGACACTTGGCAGATGACAAGTGACAAGTCCTTGTTTGGATATGTCGCTAATGATAAAAAATAAGTTATCTCCAGCTCTAAATTTTATTATTTCAGTACAAATAAATTTAAAAATAATAAAAAGATCCATGATCGCCTTAATTTAAAATAATTTTGCAAGCATATTACGAGAACGATTGGCGTTATGAATACTTGATAACAGTTGTAATACTAGATGGCGCTATTTACAATCGTATTTTTGTTGTAATTTTGTATAGCGCCATCTATTGATGATTTTAAAATAGATTTGATAAGTGGTCTATAAACAAACATAACAAATCTAGAAAAAGGTACTTACATATTAACGTAGTATATTACCTATTATTAGTCTGTGATATACTAATAATAATATACTACGTATGTAAAGGCAAATTATTATTTACCAATTATATTAGGTATTTCTCTTGCAAAGGTAATACAGATAAAGATAGTGGGTACCCATAATGGGTACCTACTACCACAGAATAATCTATACTAATATTATAAAGCTGAAGAGTTTGTTTGTTTGTTTGTTTGAACGCGCTAATCTCGGGAACTACTGGTCCGATTTGAAAAATTCTTTCGGTGTTAGATATGTAGCCCATTTATCGAGGAAGGTTATACTTAGGCTATATATCATCACGCTACGACCAACAGGAGTGGAGCCACGGGGGTGAAACCGCGCGGAGCAGCTAGTAACTAATAGCTAGCTAAATAATATCCTGCATCATTTTTGAGTTTTCAAAAATTATTTTTTTTAATACATCAAGCAAAAAAAGTGTACACAGTGGAATGAAATGTTGTTTTCCTTTATTCATTTAATTTTTATCCCACGACGCAAAAAGAGGGGTGCCTGCTAAAAGTTTTACTTGTGTGTATCACAGAGTGAGTAATGTCACAGAATAATAACAGCTGGTGTCTCGTTAGTAATGTCACAGAATACGTCCTAATAGTAGCTAAATATATCCATACTAATATTATAAATGCGAAAGTAACTCTGTCTGTCTGTCTGTTACTCAATCACGCCTTAACTACTGAACCAATTTGCATGAAATTTGGTATAGATATATTTTGATACCCGAGAAAGGACATAGGATAGGTTTTATCCCGGAAATCCTACGGGAACAGGTTTTTCTTTGAAAACGCGGGCGAAGCCGCGGGCGGAAAGCTAGTGCTGTAATAAGTTTAAAGTCTCTATGATGTTATATAATATTATGATAGCGTAGGTACCTATAGCATCCGATTGTTTGAATATCCTTTTATTTTTTATCTACTAAGCTAAAACCAACGTAGTAATTTAGTTGTACCACTCATAGCAAGTCATTCAAAATCCGGCAAGATCTGAATCAGATAAAAGTACTAAGTATTCCGTGCATTACGAGCGAATTAAAAGTTGAAAGAAAATCTCTTGAAGTTTTATTGGCTCGTTCCTTACGGCTCTGTCGTTTATATGGGAGTTTTAGCATAATTCTCATTTCAGTCCTCGAATTAAATCTTTTACGGTATTGTATCAGCTTAGGAGGAGTTTATTTTCATTCTGTATTACGTTTAGTACTCAATGAATACATTTACAAGTTATTGTATGTTGTACTTAACGTTGTTTGTGCCTTGTGGAATTAATGGCACTCTCTTGTAATTGAGGGCGTTATATTTGATAGAACTAAAACAGAGTTACATTAAGTTTTGGCTGAATAATTTACAAGTCATTTACATTACTAACTTTAATAGACGTTTAACTTTTGTTAAAGGCCCAATATTTAATTATAGATTTTAGACAAGTAAATATCTATTTTCCAAGTAGGTACATTAATGATCTTCCCTTACTAGTAAAAACCAACTTACAAAGTAATTTTATCGTTTATCGCATAAAATGGAGGTGACTACACTTTCTTTTCATTTTATTAATTTTGATACGTTCCAAAGAATCAATTTTGATTAAAATATAAACGCAGTAGTAATAGCCAATCATAAACTTAGTATTTAGTAACTATGAAATATAGTTTTCCACAGAGAGACATTATAACACGATTTCATTATAATAAATTATAATAAAAGCGAGAATATAGCTTTTGAAATATCTTTTAATAAAGGGTTGTAATTATTAGAACAAGATAGAATCAAGTTTGATTCAGACGTCTAATCAATGTGTCAATTCACGAAACATTTGAAGTGCTTTTGATTAAAAGGGCAAATGAAACAAGTTGTTAAGTTTGTAGATCTATTTGGCAGAGGTAGGGTTGACGGCGGTGACACCAGTAGTCGCGGAGGCCGGGGTTGGCGGGGTCCATGGCGGCGCAGTGGGGTTCTGAGGGGTCGTCGCTGGAAAATAATATATGTCGTTAATTTTGTATCTGTGTGTTTTTATTATAATAATTATTGTATTTGTTAATGTAGAGATAGTTTATGATCTTATATTAATTTATTACGTATTCGTAGCGGTACCGTATGATTATGCAATCTATGATTTCCTAGATAAAACCATCTACTTTCTTAGATCTCAAGCTATCTCTGTAAGAAATTTCATCAAAATCGGTTCAGTGGTTGAGGCGTGAAGCAGAGACAGACAGACAGAGTTACTTTGGCATTTTTAAATACTATTAATGTTTAGGATATAAGTAATAATCATTTACTAAATCAAGTATTGTCACAAAAATAATCAAATTATTCTCCAAATGTAATCAAAATTTACCTGTAACTCTGGCCATTTTCACCGGCCCATTTGTGAAATCCTGTTGTCGTTATATCTTCACCTGTTGAATTTACACCAATTAAATTATTTAATTCAATTACTTACATCATACAAGAACAAACTTTCATATGTATTGTTGTATTATTTTTTTGCGAAGGTTGGGATCGCCTATAAACTTAGAGCATAATGCTCTAAGCCTATAAATGAATTCTAGCTCATTTTTGTTTCGGCTTTTGAAGTTTTTATTTGCTTATTCTTCTTATTTTAGGCTAAGTGCATTTGAAAGAGTATCTTTTATTGAAATCCGATATAACAAAGCTCTTTTATCAGACCTTAACAAAGTCATAACTGCAAAAATATGAAAATGTTCATCAAATATTTATGGTAGAGTCTGTTAATGCAAGGTTAATTACTTAAGGCAATTAAATCGTTAATAAATATAGAGCAAGCGAAGCGTGTAAAATAAACGAAATTACGATAAATCGCACATTATCCATGGACCATTTCAATTATCGAGGGAGTTCGCAAATAATCTGTATAAAATATGGCAACTTGCGTTTTGGCGGGAAATGTGACAGGCGCGCGTTTATTATCTGTATGTGATTTATTATCATTATCTATTATTACAGTGTACAGATTATGTGCCAAATTAACATTGGTTCATGTAATACGGCGAAGCAAAAAAAGTAGGCTTCATGATTTTTTTAAATGATGATGACGATACTGAAAATATATTCTTAAACACTAGAGAACACAATTGAGAAATACCTATTATAAATTCAATTAATTAGTGCCTAATTATTATTTTTAATTATACTACATATCAATTAGATACTATATTATATCTGCGACCATATTAAAAAAAAAAAATATCTTTATTGAGTACAAAAATTAATACAGTACAATTACAGTGTGGCTCTGTCTTCCTAGCTAGGAAAATCCTGTGTTAAGGAAGACAGTTCCTTCCCAGAGAACATGTTCAGTACAAAACAAAGATTACATTAAAAAAAACAGAGAAAGTAAAAAAAAAAACATATAGGTAGTAAAATATACAGTTGTGCGTTTACAAGCTTTTTACAAGTATAGTGCGTGAGTTTGTTAGTGTGAGTGTGTGTGTGTGTTTGTGAATGTGTGTGCTTGTGCATGTGAGTGTTGTGTGTTTGTGTATGTTATATTATTGACATCTATCCGTTATTTATGAGCTGCTCCATTTCATCATAATCATAGTTGTCAAGCCATTTAATGACCGCTTTTTTAAATAAACTGTTATTTAA